>RWGZ01001160.1:110952-230694 GCA_009725065.1 Utricularia reniformis | reverse complement strand
TGATGGTGACAGTTTTCCATCTCATTTTAGATAAACCGACATGGGCAATTTCATCATTATTATTTCCGGATAAGATTAAGGCTATATTTTTTACAACTTTTGTGTCTGTTTTTTTAATTAAAGAATTTTTGGAATATATCTTATTTTTTATATAAGTAAAATTTATATATTTTTATTTTATAACTACAAATAAAATACATGATACATCTTATTGTTAATTTCAGTTTTTTCTTTTAGTTTTTGAAATTACTAAAATATCTTTATCTATTTTTTTATATAATTTTATACATTTGAAGTTTGAAACTAGATTCTGCACAAGGTATGAGAGATTCATTATATATCATAATGTTTTCATATCGGATGATATATCGTCAAATATTGGGGCTTCACCGGTATTTTTTTTGGTATCGTCGGGTATCGGGTCGATTGGTTTTTTCATATTCGATTCTAAAAAACTAATTAAATATTGTTTTTTTTTAAAATAAAATCTGGTATCCGGCGTATACTGGAGGTATATCGATCGTACTACTTTGGACTGGTATGGAATTCTGGACAATTATAAAAACATTGATAAATCTAACATTTATATCATATATCCAACACTGTATTTCTGTCTAAATTAAACAATCGTTTTACATGTAAGTTTATGGAAAATTAATGGTTTAGAAGAAAATAGAAAATATTTTTTATTTTAATGTATATTTTTTGAGAAATTATGATTTAGACGATGAAGAGTTGGGTTATCATCTCGATGGTAATATTATTAAATATCATAGTTTCTGGCAATCAAAATAAAGTTTCAATTAATAATTTATTAATAACTAAATCTAAGGGTAGAAAAATAATTTGATTAAAACATAAATCTTCATTATATTTATATAACAGAACACTCATTACTTTTATACATTATTTGTGCATTCTAAAAATATTAAAGAACACTTTTATAATTTATATTTGTATTTCTGTTTATATTTGTATTTTTCTTCCTACGTAGAATAATTTTCAGAATTTGTACAAAACACACTCTAAGTGTGAATACTTAAAGATAACAAGGTTTATGACGTGCAGTGTAATATTTAGTTTATTGATTAAAATAATTAAATATTTAATACATCAAAATTTTCATTTTAAATTAGTTTTAAGTGTTTAAAGTTAATTACATTCTTTTTATGATTATAAATTATTAAAACAAAAATAAAAGAATTAGGATATTCACAAATCTAAAAACGATCTACATCAGTTTGCATCTCAAAGTAAGCTTATATCGCTAAAGAAAAGGGGAGAAATGGCAAGACATAACTAGAGAACTCTAAATAGTCTCCAAATCAATGTTTTAAAAACAGGAACCGACCGATATACCGGGCAAACTCATTGAGTGGATACCTGATATGTATCGTAATATTAAAATAAATTAATTTATAAAATATTCATATTTTATTTTTTTCTAAATAAAATCCAACTCGACCCGACCCTCAAAAGACTCGTACCGGTTGGTATTTTGTCAAAATATCAGTCGAAGCTGGTACGATTGAAATTTTCGATATATCGAAAATTTAAAACATTGATATAAATAGCTATCATTCTTTGTTTGTTACTTGTTATCAATGGGATAAGATTAAAAAATATGAATTCGGATAGGATATTTTATCCATATACAGCCCTAGTGTAATTTGTAGAATAAAATGTCATTAAAAGAAGTAAATAACATTAAAAATGTTAGAAATTAATAAATATTTATATTTACAAAAATATAGGATATTATTTCAACATAATTATATGTTTATTGATGACTTTAAGCCACCGGCCTAGGGCGGTGTTGTAATGTTGCTTACACGTACATTGGAAAACGCCAAAAGAGGACAATTGACAATTGACAACGGACAGGCTTGCAGCAGTGCGTTGTTGTATATTTAATATTTACTACCATACAATAATATCTATTAATATCCTTTTCCCCTTGTCACAATTTTGGGAACTTTTAAAGTCTGACATATTTTTATTTATTTATGTTTTTAACAATAATTTGAATTCTGTTACTATACTAACTAATATTATATTAGGCTTATATAAAATTGAATATATGATCATTTAAAATAAAGTTATTATTTACAAAATTTTAATGCACAACGTGTTTATATTTTAAATTAAATTAATTATTTTTATATGTAATATTTAAATACAAAAGATGTCTATAGTTTTTAAATAATATTTATAATTTCAATATATCACAATATTGTCTAAGAATTGAATATTCATAATTAAGAAATATTGCTTTTATGTAATTTAATAAAATATATCACAACATGATAGCATATCTTTTAAGTTTTAAATTTTATTTCTAATTCTACACGTTGTTTTTCATTAATTTTGAATATTTTTAACAACATGATAATATTCAATACCATTTAAGAGCTCTATACATTGATTTGAATAATATTTTATCCAAATCATTTAAAACTTTATATTTTATTAAATTAACGTTTATTGTTTTTTATGATATCTCATGGTTATTGTTTTTTAAATAATTAAATTATAGTTATTATACTTATGGTTATATTACCTTATAAAAAAGAGTTAATTATATAAATATAAATTATAATAATATACTTTAGGAATCTATCAAAATTCTCTAAAATATAATGCACTATCAATCACGAATCGTGTCACGTATCATGGTAATCTTTGTTCTCCCATCAAACTAAATTTATCTTATATATTATGTTGCACCAACAAGGGTGCAGGGTGTGATATTCGGGATGCGATGGTACGAAGTTCGTTAATTCTTTACGAATCTGATCAGGGTACGTTAAGGATTCGTTGATTAAAATAATATAAATATATTATTTTTTTACAATTTACTCAATAATCCAATAATATTTCAAATCATTTCGATTACTAATATGATGAATTGTATAAAATTTATACAAATTAATTAAATTTATAATTTTTTTTAAAAAAATTTACGCACCCGATACACACCCCGCACCGGTGCGTTAGGTTGCACGAATCCGAGCGAATCGTGCAACCTAGCTTTTATATCATCAACTTTTTTTTATCTATTATTAAATTTTTTATATATAATTGTATTTTATCTAAAACCTTTGTAATTCATTATGTAAATTAAATAATAATAAAAATATGTAAATTTGTTTCATTATTGTATTCCATTTAGTTATTTATGTTTCCGAATATCCAATCTGAAAAGTTATACATTCAAAGTATCAAATTAATCTTATATNAGCTGGCTCCGGGGTTCGGTCCGAACAGTTATAAAACGGTTACAGGCTCACGCGTTCCACGCTTCGGGCCCTGTCACGTTTATCACGCTTCGGGCCCGATCACGCAGACCACGCATCGGTCCCAGCCTCGTTTGACATCATGCGATAACAACCTCTAACAAACTTGTTAGAGGCGGTTACATGACGTGGATTACACTCGCCGGCAGCTCTATAAATACAGGGCAAGACGAAAGAAAAGACAGGACCCTTTGGACGCAGAAGAACAGGCTGTTACGCTGCCGAATTTTTCTTGCTTTCTTTACCTCGTCATTTTCATTAGCCTGTTTTGTATAAACTTTGATTCATTTCTTTAGTGAGCAGACTAAGAGCATAATCAGCTCTTAGTCGAATGGTTTTCACCCCAATTCACGGGGTTTCCACTATAAATTGTCGTGTTTTTACTTTGGTTTTTAGCTTTTAATCGTATTCCACATTTTAAAGAAATCAGAACCGAGTTCGTTTATTGAACGAACCGGGCGACTGTTGGTACCCCTAAAAAGGGACCATAACAATACTTATAGTTATATTACCTTATAAAAAAGAGTTAATTATATAAATATAAATTATAATAATATACTTTAGGAATCTATCAAAATTCTCTAAATTATAATGCACTATCAATCACGAATCGTGTCACGTATCATGGTAATCTTTGTTCTCTCATCAAACTAAATTTATCTTATATATTATGTTGCACCAACAAGGGTGCAGGGTGTGATATTCGGGATACGATGGTACGAAATTCATTAATTTTTTACGAATCCGATCAGGGAGCGTTAAGGATTCGTTGATTAAAATAATATAAATATATTATTTTTTTACAATTGACTCAATAATCCAATAATATTTCAAATCATTTCGATTACTAATATGATGAATTATATAAAATTTAATACAAATTAATTAAAGTTATAATTTTTTTTAAAATTTTTACGCACCATCCGATACAGACCCCGCACCGGTGCGCTAGGTTGCACGAATCTAAGCGAATCGTGCAACCTAGCTTTTATATCATCAACTTTTTTTATCTATTATTAAATTTTTATTTAAATTGTATTTTATCTAAAACCTTTTTAATTCATTATGTAAATTAAATAATAATAAAAATATGTAAATTTGTATCATTATTGTATTCCATTTAGTTATTTATGTTTCCGAATATCCAATCTGAAAAGTTATACATTCAAAGTATCAAATTAATCTTATATATATATATATATGCATTTTATTAACATTATTATATTTTTTCATATAATTTTTAAATATATCAAACATTTAAATTAATTATAATTTAATAAAAGAATTAATAAAATTCCGAAACAAAAAGAATAAGAAAGAAATACCCATATGATAATGAAAGGCGATGCTTTGATGGACGGAAAATTCAGATTGGTAAAAGAGTTAGATCTGAGGGAAAAATCGACATTTTTAATAATAATAATAATTTATAATTAATAGTGAAACTTATGATATTTTATCTACTCATATTATATAAAATGATAAATTAATATTATTAATATCGACAATACTCAATGTTTAAAATTGATAAGATGTCAATATTACTTATACAATATACTTCAATATTACTAATAATATCGGTAATACCATTGTACATCAACCCCGATTATATGATAAATCATTGGTTTTAAATATTGATAAAACTATATGAATATAGATAAATAATAATAAATAATATTTCAAAAATAATAAAAAAAATAAATAATACTAAATTTAAAACAATAGTGCATCCGTTGAAATTATAGAATATGTCCTAAATTAATACAAGACAACATGAACAAACATAATTAATGGGAAAAGTTACACATTTAAAAGATTTTTTTGGACATATTCTATAATTTAAACATAGTATCAAGGTTGATTCAATTCAATTCAACTTGCAATTACAAAACTTATGGTTGCACTTGAAGATATAATGTTGAATTTATCTTATATTAATTATAGCGAAAAAAATAATTAAGTTTATAAGATTGAGAAAATCACCTATATAATTTGATCAAATATTTTAAATGTGTGAAATATTTTCCTTAATCTCATTTGTTAATATCATCACCTTGTAATTTCTATCCAGGGTTTAGACTATTAATAATTAATACATTATAAAATTAATATCATTTTTTAATTTTTCTTCATTTAATAATTATCATCATCACCGCTACTAGTAGCCCAAGCGTGCGTGGTCCAGAGCGGGACCAATGCACTAATTCCTTTTTCCTTTTTTGTTAATTAATTACTTATAAAAAAATGAATTATAATTTTTCAATTGATCTACCAATTCAAATTATGTAATTAGATAGTTAATATTATCAATACATTTATAATCTAGTGGGATATAATTACAAATAGAAAATAATGTAATGAGTTTGTTGAGATTTCGTGAAATATGGTGCACCATGATTCTAAATTTATTAAAATATTTTGTAAATTTGATATATTATATAATGATTTATATAAAAATATTAATATTTCATTATATAAAAAAATAATAAGGATATTTATGTTTTAATTATTAGAATCAACAATTTATTAATATTTTAAAACAAATTCGTGTCATAACTTGCTTTAACAATTGTGAAATGATGATTTTTTTACGATGAACGTACAATTATTCTTTTTTTATTTTGTGTGTGTTAAAAAGTATGATTTCGTGATCACACCTCAACAAAGTAGTTTAATAGTTAACAATGTATTAAATAAATATATTTGTCTTTGAGAGTCAACAATGTTACTAATGTCTATCTAATCTTTAAGAAAGAAATAGATTAGCCACTTAAAGACAGTGCTATCAGTACTTTGTGACCTTTTAAGCATCACTATCCACTTTCTAATTAGGTCATCATCAATTAAATCCACATAAAATAAAATAATCCACTTTATATTATGATTAAATTCATATTTTTAGATTAGAAGCTAGATCTCTTACTTTGTGCATATTTTGTCATTACAATTTACTTTATATAATATTAAACATTTATAATTTGCAAATTACAATTGACATTAAGGACAAATTTATAAAAGACATTCACTCAAGAAAATATAGGGTAAGATCCCAAGGGAGTAAGTATAGATCTCAAGAAATATAAAGTTATGGGATATATCTAATTAAACCCTACGATATAATACTAGTTTGAAGCGTATCGGAACCAAGATAAACGAGAAATTGGCTCAAACACATATGTCCTAACCCTTTGTTTTGTAATAAAATATATATAGAAATTTGCTTTATTACAAATTGGTTTTTACATTTCTTTAATTCAATATTTTATTAAAATGTAAGGACACTAATCTAATTCTTGGGAATAATAATGATGAGATGCAATAATTTATTCTCATGATAATGTGGTCCTAAGAGAGAATATTATTGTGTTTGTTTACTTATAAATATTTAAGAGAAAATTAAGACATTAGTCATAATGTTTAAAATAGTGTAAACGTAATACCCTAAAGTTTGTAAATTGTATGAGAAACTCCCAAAGTTTCAAACCGTTCAAGAATGACCCTCGAGTGAATAAAAACGATTTTTATCTTTTTTCATATAAGTGATTTTGATAATTTATGTGTTATTTTTAAAATCTGTATAGTTTGAAAACATAGTCATTACATCTTTTTAAGGTTAATAAATTAAATACAAATTATAGAGGCATTTTAAATATTAACAAGCATTAGGTTCAAATATAAACGATTTTGAAAGTTGAGGGCCAACCACGTAATTTTTAAACTTCGAATGCATTGTGTTTGCAACATTTAAAAGTTGGAAGGCCAACATTACACGTTATATCAACTCCGGAAGCTTTCTATGCAATTTACAAACTTTTGATGCATCACATTTACATTATTATAAAGTTTTGGGGTTAGTGACAAATATAACTCAAATATTTAATATAAATATACTATTACATTTACATAGAATGTTAAAAAATATGAATATGATGAAACATGAACAAACTCAGCACAATTATGTATAATTGAAATTGCATGAATATTTTATGAGATGCCGTTAAAGTTCAGTGATAGTACCTTCCAATTTTGAAACTCCTCACACCAATACGCAACGAGTGCTTGGGTGTGTGAATTGTGAACACCGCAACCACATGCAATTTTTTTAAAAGTGTGAATTTATCACTAAATGACACATGACTTATTTATGAGAATAATAAATTTAATTACGATGTATAATGAAGTATTTGATTGTGGAAAGTGATGACTAATATTTATTATTTTTTTAATTTGATCAAAACTTTTAATTTAGTTAAATTTGATGTTTTATTAATTTGATTTATTATAATTTTAATTTTAATGTTTAGAGTTTAGGGTTAGTATATTATGATAAGATTAAATTTTATATTCAATTTATTATAATTTAAATTTTAATGTATTAATTTGATGTTTTATTAAAATTTCAATAATTCAACATTTATTTTAAATTTACACACCCTAAATAAGATCTTTCTAAAATCGTCGTAACCCGTAACCTCGCACCCATACCCCTAAACCCGTTCAACATAGCTGAGAGTTCTCATATATTTTATGTTTAGAGTTTAGGGTTAGTATATTATGATAAGATTATTTAACTTGTTTATTTCAATAACTTATATTGTCCAATATATACAATTGGAATGGAATATTATAAGTTTATAATTCAATTATTTTTTATCAATTTATACATATAGAAATTGGATAAATGACATTTTGTTCTCATTTTCATAATTAGAAATTCTGATAATTTAAGCATTTTATTTAATTATTTGAATATCTAAAAAGCCTGAATCTAATAAATTTGTAGACAGACCAGGACCAGACGACCACAAGCTTTCCTTTAATTTCAGAAAAAAAGAGAAGAAGAATCAATTCAGCAATGGCAGAAACTGAGCAGCCCATGACTCCGGCCGGCCGGCTTTTCGTCCAGAACCGTATGAACCAAGTCATTAACTGTGCTATCATCGTAGAATACCCGCCGCATTCCGTCGACCTTATTAAAGCTGATATAAAGAACTCCATCATGTTCAAACACCCCAGATTCTGTAGCCTTCTTGTTCGCGATTCCAACGGCCGTGAACACTGGAGAAAAACCCATTTGGACGTCGACCGCCATGTCTTTTTATTCACTGACCGTATTAATGATGATCCTTTTATCTCTAATGAAGACGCCGTCAACGGTTACTTAGCTGATCTATCAACGTCACCGCTTCCGAACGATAAACCTCTATGGGAGTTCCACGTCTTGGCGGCGCATAATGCGGCTATTTTCCGCGTCCATCACGCGCTGGGCGACGGCGTTTCTTTGATGTCGATGCTTTTGTCTTGCTGTAGAAAAGTTGATGACCCAACAAAGCAGCCAGAACTTCCCGGAGTTAGCGGCGGCGCGTTTAAGAAGCGGTGGAGTTTGTGGAAGTTGGCCTGTTTGTTTTGGTTTAGTTTGGTTTATGCTATGGAAATTGTGATGAGGATAATATGGCGCCGGGATAAAGCCACCTTGCTGAGCGGCGGCGCTGGGGTGGAGGATTGGCCACGCCTCCTTGCTACGGCAAGGTTCCGGCTCGATGACATGAAGACCGTCAAACGCGCTGTTCCTGGGGCGGTAATCTTTTCATTGCTTTTAGTATCATTTTTTGCTACATTAAAAAATTAATTATACAGAAAAAATAATCCCTTAATTTGGTGAATAATATTGCTCATTTTCATTTTGATATTTTTAATTTTGTTTTAAATAATAAGGTGTGTTTTTAATTTCTATTTAATAAAATGACCCGATCTTTATTTGATATAAATGCTATTAAATGAAAAATTTCATAAAGTATAAAAGCAATAAATACTTCCATGGATTGAAATTAATAATTTTATAAAATAAACCACATTTTTGAATTTGGTCCATATTATTTTTAAAATTCGAATTTATGGCCCAAAAGTTGACCATTTGCAGTTCTAGTTCTAGGACAATACCAGTACTTATAATTTTATTGCTTTTAAGCTCATTTTGAGCTATGATACTGCGAACATATTGGGTCCATTTTTGGTCTGAAATTTCAGACGATAAATGACGTTCTTTTTGGGGTGATCTCAAGAGGGTTTTCGCGTTACCTGAAAGGCAGATCCCCTAAAGGTAAAGATGCCCACCAACTGTTTGATTGTAATAATTTTAACACGTATATTTGTTTCTCTTACTGATTATGTGTTGTTGACGGCAGCTCTTGATGATGGGGTGCAAATCACCGGCGTTGCCATGGTGAACTTGAGGAAACAGCCTGAAATACAGGTTTTCGTTTGTCTTCACCTATTTTTTATTTTTTTTTGGGTTGTTTTTTGCTTAGATTGTTGGTTTTCTGTCGTTCAGCGTTTATTTGTTGTTTGGCATAACATAATACAAATCAGAAATGTAGGTATCAAGCATTGTTTATAACGTTAGAAGGGTTGATAATTTGGTTAGTCTAGGTACTTCAATGTGGTCCTTTCAATTAATTGAATTAGATTAAGAAATTTAACATTAAATGTGGGGTGAATATAAATTGAAGTGTTTTGTTTCAGGATTTGTGCAGGATGATAGAGAATGGAAAAATTGGAATTGAGATGGGAAACAAATTTGGGATGATCTTGTTACCTGTTCACTGTCGTAGATGTGATATGAATCCTCTCAATTCTGTGAAAGAAGCTAAAGAGATGATTGACAAGAAGAAGCTTTCCCTTGAGGCATTTTTCTCTTACAAGCTCCTTCACTGGATTACAGCCTTTTCCGGGCCAAAGGTTTTGCACAATCTTTGTTGATTTGGTCTCTTCTTTAATATTAAACTTGTTTCTATAATTATCGCAGCTCGCCAGTTTTTTCAATTACCGCATTGTTTGCAACACAACTTTTACCATTTCAAATATGGTTGGCCCCAATGAGAAAATTTCTCTTAGTGGTAATCCTCTGAAGTATATGAGAGTTACTTCAAGCAGCTTGCCTCATGTATAGTTTCTCATCTTTGCTTTTACATTAACTATGATGGAATCTAATTGGTTCTTTCTCGGGGCTGTGCAGGCTATCACAATGCATATGTTGAGTTATGCCGGATTCGCAGATATGCAAATCCTTGTGGCCAAAGATCTGATTCCTGACCCGAAAATTCTAGCTGCTTGCTTACAAGATGCGTTGCTTGAAATGAAGGAAGCTGCAGAGGTTTCTCTAAAAACCTGATGATGGTAAATATCTCTTTCGAGAACATTTGTTATACATCATAAGCTAAATTCATATTTATGTACTGATATATCCCAGTTTCCGCTTCATCTGTTATATTTTGTAAGAAGATTGTTCTTGTTGAATGCATCATATTATTCTCTTAAAATCACTCTCTTTTTTCAGAATCACAAGTGGTACATTATCCAGTAAGATAGCACAGTTTTATTATATTGTTTAACTGCTAAACAAGAATTATTACAAGATATTATTGGTTGCATTCTTTTTACCTTTATTCACTGTGAGCACTAGTTTTCTAAGAAAACCAGCTCCTCCTCCTTTCTTCTTTTCGCTTTTGTATATTACCAAAGCTCCAGCTTCAGTATTTTTACAGCTCTTATTTGTACAGAGGTCTGCATTTGAGCTCATAGATTGTACTTGTGAATCTCCCAGTTCAATGTTTTCTTTAGATGTCAAATGATCTCTTAGAGAAGGGTGTTGTGTAAGAATCTTGAGCTTTGTCTGAGATAAAGACACAACCTTGTCTACAATTGACAGTTCCCTTGTCGAGGCAAGTGTTTTTAGATGCTTTTCCAGCTTCAATATTGTTTCTTCACACTCTGCTAATTTAGCTGATGCCTTGTTTATATCCATTCCCTGCAAATAACTTACACTGATTCATATTTTTCGATTAAGATTTAATATCGTAATTCGGCTTACCGTTTTGAGCAGCTCTTTTTCTCCATCTTTTTTCTCTGAATCTTGATTCTTTGTTACACTGTTAAAGTTCATAAGTTTACTTGCTTATTGTCTATTTACTTGAGTAATCTTAAATCTTATTGTAATGTACCTTTCGAACTGCAGCTGAAGCTCGAAGTACGCCCGTTCGAGTTCTCGACAACGATCACGTTTCTGTTCTAACTCAACTTCAACATATGAAAGCTTTTGGTGAATTCCATCCATGCTCTCTTTTAACTCTGTAATATGAGTTTCAAGATCTTTGTTCACCAACTTCAGGTTCTCAATCTGCTCATTATCTCGTCTTTTCGATTCTTTCGACATTTCATGCTCGTTAACAACGTCATCCTTCAGTTTTCTAATCTTTGCCTGTGAAACTGCGTTCATTTTTTCCATTTCATGCATAAGCTTCTGTACAGATTCGAGTCCCATTGTTGTTCCGGGACTCGTTCCGCCCAAATACCTCTTGAATTCATCTCGAATATTCGTTGCATTTTGATGTATGGAACAATTCTTAATGATCCATTCAAAAAAATGAGCAAAATCCGAGATGAATCTCTCGAAAGTTTTCGTTTCATTCAACAAATCTTCACAGCTACGAAGGAATCCTCCGAAAACCCCAGTCGATTCCTTGCATTCCCATCTCATAACATGAACTCTAATCTGTGAAAGTTTCTCTGCCTCCTCATTTCTCTCTAAATCCAATCTTCTAACAAGCTCCATTATCTTAGCAATTGAGATGCTCAGATCATTCGTATGTGTCTCAGGATTTATTACACTACTTACCGTTATCCTTATGTCTTCTAATAGTTCTTCGATGCTTCGTTTCGATACAATTTGCTGTTCTAATATTAAGTTTCTTACAACATCAAGCCATTCATCTTTAACACCAACTTTTGCCAGTTTCTCCATCTCGACAAAGTCGTCCATTAGCCTCATCTCCGACCCTATACTCATTCTACGATCATGATGCGTTTTCGGGCTGTAATTTCCGTTCTTCTCCGAGATTGATTCTTGATCACAAGCAACTATTGCTAGTTTCTCCATCTCATCAAAGTCGTCCATTAGCCTCATCTCCGAATATCCTTTAATCCCATCGGTTTTCGGAGAAAATAAGCTCAATTTCTGATCCGAACCAACCAAACTCTCCTCGGATAATGGTCGTTTAGCTAAGCATTCCTTAAGAATCATATTCTCATTCTCTAAATTATTCACTAGATCACACAAGAAAGCTAAATGAGGCTCTCTAGTAAATGATCCTAATGTTGGTTTCTTCTCAAAGTAGCTTCGCCTTTCAACTTCGACCCCATTTTTACGAGCCATAACACGTAAAACCCGACAATCCGCTTCTAGTTTCTTCATTCTCCTTCCATTTTCACTATCTTTACGATGCAAAAACTCAATCTCCTCGTTTTTCATTCGTAGTTTTTTCTCGATACTACGAAGCTCATATCGAACTAAACCGTTCTCTTTCTTAACCAATTCTACTCTTTCCATCAAACTTGCACATTCAGATTCCTTCCTAATTTTAACCTTTTCAAGATTCTCTATAAAACTTTCCTTAACAATAAGAGCTTTGCAAAGATAATCATTCTCAGAACTCACACTTGCAAGCTTTTTATTAGCTTCAAGTAACTTCTCTTCCATTTTCTTCAATTCGAACTGCGATTTCGTTACGGTTTCGTTAAATGTATGATCACGCTCGTTGTTTCTTTGCTCGATGCTCTTTTTTAAAGCTAAGTTTAGCTCTAGCATTCTTTCTTCTGCAACAGCTTTCTTCTGTGAAATTTCTTCAAGCTTTTGCTTCAAGAGCTCAATTTGTTGATCTTTTTCTGAGATGGGTAAACGCAATATTTAGGTTTTATCATATAAATGATCGATAAGAACAAGAAAGAAGAAATTTCACCTGCCATTGATTGAAGCTTCTTTCTGGTTATGTGTAATCTATTACAACATCTTTGTAATAGAATTAAGAGACGAAGGTATGAGGACTGGAAAGAAAACAATTGACTTTACACAAAAAAACATTAATTTACATGCTTTGTAATAATGGGTACATTTTATAAACCAAAATGAACCAACCAACCCCTTGAGAACACTTCCCACCTTCACAACATACATATAAATGTGAGTTTAGACACAAAAAAAACATAGATTCTAATCATCCGTACATACAAAAACAAAGGTAACTACAATGGTAAATGTTGAAATAATTGACCATCTCGAGGACTTACCCATGTATAGAAATAATAATGAAATAAAAAACGAGAAAATATCGCCATTAATTCACAAACTTTCATAGTTTTGGTGATCATCATATTATGTAATAATATATTTAAACGCCAAACTTTAAGATTTTAGGAAATCTGGTTGTCCAAGTTTGTAACAACTAATCTCAAAAGCGGCAAAATTGATCCATTGCCAAAATTTAAAATTTTGAGAAATAGTTTTGATAAATTTACAAAGTATATTGACCATTTTTATCATTTTCATATTTAGAGATCAAAATTACAATAATCATAAAATTTTAAGAACCAAAATAATTAAAATAATGAAATTATGAGGATTAAATTTATGTGTAGGCGATGGTGAAACCATAAATTTATCTTAGAAAATAACAAGTTTATTTAATTTTTCTACAAAACAATGAATTAAATAAATATATTGGCAGACAGAATACACCTATCAAACACGAGCTGGAATCATGAAAGCAGTGGGTGCAAATAGTATTAACAATAGGGGTAAAAGTAACAGTAGAAAGTGATCTTCTATTTGTTGAATTAAATTATATTATTGGAACAATTATCTAAATTAAAATAATACTCTTTAGAAATCTAACATTTAAATGGTTAGATCATGGTTTTAAAAAACTGGTCGAACCGGCCGGTTGGACTGGTTCAACAGGGAATCGCTCCCTCCCAATTCGATTCAAACCGGTTCACATGTTATTTCAGAAACCGGTTTTGCTCTCCTAAAACTCGATCGGACCGGTTTTTCACCCAAAACTAGTTAGAAAATCGGTTTGAATTGACAATTAGGGTTAAAGTTAAACTAAAAAGTAATTTTTTGAGTTTGAGTTCTACCCCTCACTTTTTTATAAATACATTAATTATGAAGATTGTTGGATGAATTTTTCTTATTTAATTTCATATTGCTATTTAATCATTGAACTAAAACTTTCGATATCTAAAATAGCAGCTCTTGAATTTCAAAAATAAAGTGTAAAATTTTGTTTGTATTAAAGTTTTTTTAATCTAATTATACTTTTTAAAAATTTATTTAGAGTTTTTTGTAAAGAAATATATATCATTTTTGTTTATTAACATGTTATTAATTTTTCTATCAAATCGATGCGACCAGTAAAAGGTATTTCTGATCCGTCGGTTTGATCGGTTTTTAAAACCATGGGTTAGATAATATTATAATTAATTAATCAAATATTTTACTTTATGAGAGAATGATAGTAAAATTAAATCTAATTGATTCAATTAAGAGAATTGTGCTTATCCTTTGTGTAAATCATCATTTTTCCTAATGATAAGACATTTTTGGTGGGGAATCCCATTTTGTTAGGATGGAAACATCTCACCTTAAGATAATATTTGTAATAATTAGTTCTGCTTTGTACTGATATATAATTAAGCAAACTAGCCCAATTATATGTGCAGAAGGTTTTGACTATCACTAGATAGGTTTCTTTTTATCTAACCTATAAAATAATTATTGCCTCTATTATATTTTGAGCTGTTGAGTTTTATAATTTTGAGATATTTGTTTGAGTTGTGTTTGTTAGAATCTACCGAACTATAAAATAGTGTAAATATAATACCATAAAGTTTGTAAATTGTATAAAAACTCTTGAAGTTGATGTGATGTGTGTTATTGATCTCCAAAATTTGTAATGTTGTAAACACCATAATCTTCAAAGTTTAATAGTTATGTATCCCTCGAAGTTCATTTGACCATAACATTTTTTAATGTTTAAATTATCCATAATTTGTATTTGTTCCATTAACCTTAAAAATGCAACGATTATGTATCGAATTTTGAAAATTTTAAAAATAACACATGAATTGTCAAAATCATTCAGTCACAAAAAGACGAATATTGCTACTATTAACTCGTATGTTATTCTTGAACGGTTTTGAAACTTCATGTAGATAAATGGATAATTTCTGAACTATTTTTGGTATATTTTTAACACTCTTTTAAAACATTGAGCCATCATCGTAATTTTCTCATCTTGTTTCTTTGAATATTTTATTGTTGAATGGGTTTAGTGGGTAAGAAAGTAGAAAGATTAATGAAAATTGGAGATGGGTCTATTTTATTGTTGGGGTGTCTTAATTTTGTTGGGGAGATTATTTATGAAAATGACACTCATCATTATTATCTCAATTGTATTCAACTTATTTGTATAATTCTTTTTTGAAAAAAATCATTAATTTCTCTCTAAAGGCAATATATACATATATTATATTAAGAGGTTTATATCATTTCAAAAGGTTGAATAAATGATTTGTACAAAGTCTTTTATCTACTAATATGATATTGATTTTATTAGAAATAGAAAATTAAATGCACTTGATTTCACATAATTAATCCTATGATAAATGATCAAGAAAAGTTTTAATCACAAAAAAATAAATCTTCACGTTGGTGTGAAATTATATATTTTGATCGAAATTAAAACTAGAAAGTACGAACGAATGAGATTAAAAAGAGAAGACGACACATTTAAAGAATTTGATAAAATCATTATAAGATTATATTTTTCATCATTATAAATATAATTAATCATATTTTTATAACGAATATGGTACAAATTCAACATTTCTTTAAGTCTAATCATAAGGATGTACTTGCAAATTGAAATGAACCTTATGTATGAATCTATACTTGTGTTGTAAGCTCTATATGGTAGCTCCCATCCAAAATGGGTAATATGTATAACTTTGAAACTTCCATATTTTCCTTTATTATTTAGGTATTCATTTTTTACATACTAATCTTTGTTTGGGCTGCCACATTGGTTTTCAGGGTATATCAAATCTTTATTATAATAATAAATTAAATTAATACACGATTTTGTACCGGTATACCAACCTATACCAATTTTTAAACATTGGTATATTGTAAGGATATGCATTGGATTTCCTAATCCTATGATGTTAGAAAGGAAATGCAGATCTTTATCATGATTGAAACCAAAATGAACAAATACAAACCTAATCAAACAACCCAATCTAATTTTTTAAAATAAATAAAATTTAAAAATATAATTAATCAATATTTAACATATTACAATTTAATTTATAAAATCAAAATATAAACTAAAATTCAAATAAATATATATATACAAATATATTTCATAACAACGTAAAATAGGATGAATAATGAATGCTTATATTTTGGTAGTTTGAGAGATAATTATATAATTAAAACAATACCACAAACACTCCACATAACCATAACAAAGTTACAAGCATTTAGTTTGACATAATTATACACAAATTTTCTGTCTGATAAAACATATTTACTGCTACTTGTATACAAAACATTAAAATTAACAATTTAAAGAAATGTTCATTGTAATAAAAAAGTATTGGAGATTAAACACGTGTGCGAACAACCTCGATAGATTAAGTAGAACCCGAGAATTAAAGCAAAGAGAAAACAACGACACAAGAAATTAACGTGGAAACCCAGAAAGTGAAAAAACCACGTGACCGGTGGAAACGGTCAAATTCACTATCAATTGAGAAGATTACAACACACACACACGAAGAGGAAAACTCGGAATACAAGAGTATTAAAGTACATGACAATGAACTATAAGACCCCTTTATATAGATAATGTGGTTGAGATATTAAGGTAACAAACAAATATTCCTAATATTTGATCATATCTCTATATATAATTATCCATAATCAAATCATATATATGGGTCCATATATACTTGATCTAGTCTAAAAATATTTTGGGTATTTATTTTTAGATCAGTCAATTTTTTTAATTATTCGGAATTCAGTTTATGTGGGGACACGAGCGATATACGAGGTTGGACCCACAATGTGTGAGCTTACGTCCTCGGGAGAGCAAAGCTCTACCTTGGTTTTTACTATGATATTCAAAGAATACAATTACAATGATGTGATATCAATAATCAAGATGGAAGCGGATCGGAGAACGATCGGGACTGCCAAAAACACTCCGTTACGGCGAAACTGCCAAAAGCTCTGTTACGGTGAAACTGCCAAAAGCTCCGTTACCGTGAAACTGCCAAAGCTCTGTAACCGTGAAACTGCCAAAGCTTTGTTACCGTGAAACTACCAAAAGCTCCGTTACGGTGAAACTACCCAAAACTCGCGAATAGTGATCTGAAGGGGCCAGTCGCGAGTTTTGGTACGAATTCTCGCNGTTTTTTGTAAAGAAATATATATCATTTTTGTTTATTAACATGTTATTAATTTTTCTATCAAATCGATGCGACCAGTAGAAGGTATTTCTGATCCGTCGGTTTGACCGGTTTTTAAAACCATGGGTTAAATAATATTATAATTAATTAATCAAATATTTTACTTTATGAGAGAAGGATAGTAAAATTAAATCTAATTGATTCAATTAAGAGAATTGTGCTTATCCTTTGTGTAAATCATCATTTTTCCTAATGATAAGACATTTTTGGTGGGGAATCCCATTTTGTTAGGATGGAAACATCTCACCTTAAGATAATATTTGTAATAATTAGTTCTGCTTTGTACTGATATATAATTAAGCAAACTAGCCCAATTATATGTGCAGAAGGTTTTGACTATCACTAGATAGGTTTCTTTTTATCTAACCTATAAAATAATTATTGCCTCTATTATATTTTGAACTGTTGAGTTTTCTAATTTTGAAATATTTGTTTGAATTGTGTTTGTCAGAATATACCGAACTATAAAATAATGTAAATATAATACCTCTAAAGTTTGTAAATTGCATACAAACTCTCAAAGTTGATTTGATGTGTGTTATTGATCTCCAAAATTTGTAATGTTGTAAACACCATAATCTTCAAAGTTTAATAGTTATGTGTCCCTCCAAGTTCATTTGACCATAACACTTTTTAATGTTTAAATAATCCATAATTTGTATTTGTTCTATTGACCTTAAAAATGCAATGATTATCTCTCGAACATTGAAAATTTTAAAAATAACACATGAATTGTCAAAATCATTCAGTCACAAAAAGACGATTATTGCTATTATTAACTCGTATGTTATTCTTGAACGGTTTTGAAACTTCATGTGGATAAATAGACAATTTCTGAACTTTTTTTGGTATATTTTTAACACTCTTTTAAAACATTGAGCCATCATTGTAATTTTCTCATCTTGTTTTTTTGAATATTTTATTGTTGAATGGGTTTAGTGGGTAAGAAAGTAGAAAGATTAATGAAAATTGGAGATGGGTCTATTTTATTGTTGGGGTGTCTTAATTTTGTTGGGGAGATTATTTATGAAAATGACACTCATCATTATTATCTCAATTGTATTCAACTTATTTTTATAATTCTTTTTTGAAAAAATTCATTAATTTCTCTCAAAAGGCAATATATACATATATTATATTAAGAGGTTTATATCATTTCAAAAGGTTGAATAAATGATTTGTACAAAGTCTTTTCTCTACTAATATGATATTGATTTTATGAGAAATAGAAAATTAAATGCACTTGATTTCACATAATTAATCCTATGATAAATGATCAAGAAAAGTTTTAATCACAAAAAAATAAATCTTCACGTTGGTGTGAAATTATATATTTTGATCGAAATTAAAACTAGAAAGTACGAATGAATGAGATTAAAAAGAGAAGACGACACATTTAAAAAATTTGATAAAATCATTATAATATTATATTTTTCATCATTATAAATATAATTAATCATATTTTTATAACGAATATGGTACAAATTCAACATTTCTTTAAAGTCTAATCATAAGGATGGACTTGCAAATTGAAATGAACCTTATGTATGAATCTATATTTGTGTTGTAAGCTCTATATGGGTAGCTCCCATCCAAAATGGGTAATATGTATAACTTTGAAACTTCCATATTTTCTTTTATTATTTAGGTATTCATTTTTTACATACTAATCTTTATTTGGGCTGACCACATTGGTTTTCAGGGTATATCAAATCTTTATTATAATAATAAATTAAATTAAATTAGAGATAATACACAATTTTGTACCGGTATACCAACCTATACCAATTTTTAAACATTGGTATATTGTAAGGATATGCATTGGATTTCCTAATCCTATGATGTTAGAAAGGAAATGCAGATCTTTATCATGATTGAAACCAAAATGAACAAATACAAGCCTAATCAAACAACACAATCTAATTTTTAAAAATAAATAAAATTTAAAAATATAATTAATCAATATTTAACATATTAAAATTTAATTTATAAAATCAAAATATAAACTAGAATTTAAATAAATATATATATACAAATATATTTCATAACAACGTAAAATAGGATGAATAATGAATGCTTATATTTTGGTAGTTTGAGAGATAATCATACAATTAAAACAATAACAAAACATTTAGTTTGACATAATTATACACAAATTTTCTGTCTGATAAAACATATTTACTGCTACTAGTATACAAAACATTATAATTAACAATTTAAAGATATGTTCATTGTAATAAAAAGTGTTGGAGATTAAACACGTGTGCGAACAACCTCGATATATTAAGTAGAACCCGAGAATTAAAGCAAAGAGAAAACAACGACACAATAAATTAACGTGGAAACCCATAAAAGGAAAAAACCACGTGACCGGCGGAAACGGCCAAATTCACTATCAATTGAGAAGATTACAACACACACACACGAAGAGGAAAACTCGGAATACAAGAGTATTGAAGTATATGACAATGAACCCAAGATCCCTTTATATAGATAAGATGGTTGAGATATTAAGGTAACAAACAAATATTCATAATATTTGATCATATCTCAATATATAATTATCCATAATCAAATCATATATATGCATCCATATATATTGATTTTATATGAAATTATTTCATTCAATATCTTATTTCATAATTGTCGATATCTTTGACCAGTGGGCCCAACCATATCTCAGTTTGGTCCTCGACTGATTGTCTCCATCTCATATCTTCAGATCACATGTTTTGGTCCTCTACCGATTGCTTTGGTCCCTTTGTCACATTCGGTATTGCATACTTCGGTCCTCAACCGATCGGTACCAATACCGACCATCCCGTCTTCCATGTGTGCCCCGATCGACCACATTGCCGATCGTCATCCAAGTGTGACCGATCGATACCAATACTGATCACTCACTTGGATATCGATAATGCATCTTCTCTTGATAGTTCCCGCTCATCAACTCACTTGGTGAGACCAACTAGAGCTACGCATAGCTCTAGCTTCGCCACAGTGACTTCCTTCGTCAACATGTCTGCCGAATTTTCAGTGTCTTTGATTTTCATCAGTTGAAGCGTCTTTCTCTTGAGCAGATCCCTAATATAGTAATACTTCAGCTCAATGTGCTTCGTCCTCGCATGAAATATTGGGTTCTTCGCCAAACATATGGCACTCTGACTGTCACTGTACAAAGTCCGCAGATCGATCCCTTTACCGATCTCCACTAGGAAATTCTAGAGTCACACCATCTCATTTCTTGCTTCGAAATGGCACACACCTGCAATTTCAGCCTCCAACAGCTGTACCGCCGACTGTCTTCAGATCTAATCGGTACCCATGACTGATCGGTACACATACCGATCATCATCTAATCTCTATGATCAACACCCATGTCGATCATCTCCTAAGTGTAGCCGATCGTCAATCGATCCCCATACTTAGCAATCTCTTTCAGTCGTTATCTTCGTACCCTGTTAGGACGAGCGGTCCTTTGCAACTTAGCTCCCACATAGATGTCCCGTAGCAATCAGAGCACTACATCCCAATGCTCCTTTCCAATTCGACATGAACCTGCTCACGACTCCCACTCCATGGGAAATGTCTGGTCTCGTACAGAATACGTCATACATCTTTGTCGACCGCTGAAGAGTAGGGCCCATTCTTCATCTCTTCGGCATTCTGGTCGATCATCGGTTCCGCTTCTTCGAGAGTTTCTGGTGTACTCCCAAAGGTGTCTGAGTTGCTTTCAAGTCTCCAACTTGAACTCGATTGATCACTTGTATTATCTTGAGACAAGGGAAGTGTACCTTTCTGTCGCGAACCTCATTCCGAGAGTCTTGACTGGTCCCAGATCCTTCATATCCAATGTTTCGGACAATTCCCACTTGACTTGTTTTATCTCCTTCATGTCACCCTCTGCGATCAACATGTCATCGACATACATTAGAAGGATTATGTATGTATTTTTGTCCATTCGGAGATAACAACTAATGTCCGACTCATTTCTCCTGAGTCCCCGTTCGGTCATTAGGGAGTCAAGACCACTATCGATAAGCTTGTTTCAATATACAAGCTCTTTCCAGTTACCGTAAGATTTTCATTTCAATGCACCTTAAAATCACTCGGGTGTGCATTTCTTCCTCTAAATCCCATAGAAGAAAACAGTCTTCCCATCCATCTGCCAAGGATGGAGATTCTCCGCAGCCACTTTACTCAATCACCCAAATGGTCGACCGGTGAGAGTACCTTGGAATAGTCAGTTCCCTTCTGCAAGAATACTTCGACTGAAGACCCAATTAAGGAAGGCCCGATGTCCCTTCGACAGTCAACAAGACCCAAGTCTTGTTATTTGACAATGACGTCATTTCGTCCTACATAGCAAACTCCCACTTTTCCTGTTCAAGAGACTCAACAGCCTCTCAAAAATTCTCTGACTCGCCATCATCAGTCAACAATGTATGATACATTGTAGGAGTGTAATGATCGATGATCTCCTCTCCCTGGTTGACCGCCTCAACACATGAGTGACTTCTTCGACATTGTCATATGTCGCCTGGTCTTCATTCTGCCTCGTCTTGTCCGGGACCGATCGCTCCAGCTTAATACCGTTCGCCAAACAGTAACCTCTGAACTCCTCCCCGTAATACTCTCCTCCATTGTCTGATTTCAGACACTTCAACTTGGTTCCAGTCTCGAGCTTCACCTATGCTTTCCACCTCTTGAATGTCTCGAACACATCAAATTTATTTTTCAGAAAATAGACCTATACCTTACGGGTATAGTCGTCAATAAAGGTGACATAGTACTTCGAGCCTCAAATGGACTCGACTGATGTCATACCCCACACATCGGTATGCACGAGTTCCAACTTGCTGGTTATCAGATCCCGCTTCATCTTCGTAAACGTTAGTCTCCTCTGCTTGCCAAGCACACAATCCTCACATAATCCAATCTCTTTGTCCTCAAAGGTTGGTAATAATCATTTCCGAGCCGTGATCTTCATGTCATTCTCACTCATGTGGCCAAGACGATCGTGCCACATCTTCAGCAACCTCATTCGGTCCTCCGTGGATCGGTCCCCATACNGACTACAAATCTTGCCACGTAACTCTTGGACCCATCGACCTCTGAAGACCCAATTAAGGAAGGTCCGATGTCCCTTCGGCAGTCAACAAGACCCAAGTCTTGTTCTTTGACAATGAGGTCATTTCATCCTACATAACAAGCTCCCACTTTTCCTGCTCACGAGACTCAACAGCCTCTCAGAAATTCTCTGACTCGCCATCATCAGTCAGCAATGTATGATACATTGCAGGAGTGTCATGATCGATGATCTCCTCTCTCTGGTTGACCGCCTCAACATAGGAGTGACTTCTTCGACATTGTCATATGTCGCCTGGTCTTCATTCTGCCTTGGCTTGTTCGGGACCGATCGCTCCAGCTTAATACCGTTCGCCAAACAGTAACCTCTGAACTCCTCCCCGTAATACTCTCCTCCATTGTCTGATTTCAGACACTTCAACTTGGTTCCAGCCTCGAGCTCCACCTATGCTTTTCACCTCTTGAATGTCTCGAACACATCAGATTTCTTCTTCAGAAAATAGACCTATACCTTACTGGTACAGTCGTCAATGAAGGTGACATAGTACTTCGAGCCTCAAACGGACTCGACTGATGTCATACCCTACACATCAGTATGCACGAGTTCCAACTTGTTGGTTATCAGATCCCGCTTCATCTCGTAAACGTTACTCTCCTCTGCTTGCCAAACACACAATCCTCACAGAATCCGATCTCTTTGTCCTCAAAGGTTGGTAATAATCCTTTCCGAGCCGTGATCTTCATGCCCTTCTCACTCATGTGGTCAAGACGATCGTGCCACATCTTCAGCAACCTCATTCGGTCCTCCGTGGATCGGTCCCCATACGACAGATCGGTCTCGAGTGTAGTGAGAGAAGATCGGTCCCCATTTGGCCCGATCGGTCTCTCCACGTACAAAGTTCCCAACTTGATTCATTTAGCAATGACCAAAGCTCCTTTGATCACTTTCCACCGATCGCTCCCGAAAGACGTTTGGTACCCCTTGAATCCAAGTGTCCGACCGATATCAGGTTCTTACTCAATCCGGGTATATACATCACATCCTCCAGGGTCCAACAGTAACCATTTGAGGATCGGATCGGTATATCACCTCGACCTGTGATCTCTAGGAACTTCCTATCGGCAAGATAAACCTTCCTGAAATTCCCTACTCTGAAAGATTTAAACAACCTCTGATTAAAACAGGAGTGAAAAGATGAACATGAACCAACCACCCATGACTCCACTGGACTCTCGAGACAGAGTATAAGTACATCGTCAGATTCAGCCGCTACCGATGCTGAATTCTCCTCCTTCTTTGGCTCCTTGCATTCCCTGCGGAAGTGTCACTTCTTCCCGCAATTACAGCAATCGGGCTCACCCCGACTCTTCGACTTCCCCCGATTCCTCGATCGGGCCCTGCTCTCGCCATTCTGCCCTTGGTTATTCTTCCGACTCCGGGAAGAATCTGCCACCAATGCATTACTTTTGGTATCACCCTTATACTTTCGCCTCAATTCTTCACTGATGAGTCGAACCCGCACATCATCAAAATTGAGTTTCCCCGGTTGACTACTGATGATATCAACCGTCGTCGACCAGCTTTTGGGCATGGTACCAAGAACGGCAACGGCCTGCGTGTCATCATCCATGACATGTCCTGCCAGCGACAACTGGTCTGTAAGATTGCATAAATCATTTAGATGTTCTGCAACCGAGGCACCCTCTCCCATCGTCATGGTATACAACTTCCGTGTCAAGAGCACACGGTTTTTCGATGATGGCCGCTCGTACATATCGGACATCGCCTTCATCATACCGTACGTCGTCGTATGTTTGTTGTAGTTAAACGCCACCTTCTTCGACAACGATAGTTGAACGATTGCCAACGCCTTGCGATCCAATTTCTGTCAATCCGCATATTCCATCTTTGCCGGCTTCTTTTCTTCTAACGCTTCCCCTAGATCATTCCGATAGAGGGTATTACTGATTTGCATTTTCCAATAGGCAAAATCAAATCCGTCAAACATCCTTAGGCTTCCCTTATCGTCACACATCGCCGATTGCACCACTACTACCCCACAGCCACCACCAATTGTTGGGGATTAAACACGTGTGTGAACAAGCTCGATAGATTAAGTAGAACACGAGAATTAAACCAAAGAGAAAATAACGACACAAGAAATTAACGTGGAAACCCATAAAGGGAAAAAACCACGTGACCGGCGGAAACGGCCAAATTCAATATCAATTGAGAATATTACAACACACACACGAAGAGGAAAACTCGGAATACAAGAATATTGAAGTACATGACAATGAACCCTAAGATCCCTTTATATAGATGAAGTAGTTGAGATATTAAGGTAACAAACAAATATTCATAATATTTGATCATATCTCTATATATGATTATCCATAATCAAATCATATATATGCGTTCATATATACTGATTTGATATGATATTATTTCCTTCAATATCTCATTCCATAATTGCCGATATCTTTGACCAGTTGGCTCCACCATATCTCAGTTCGGTCTTCGATCGATTGCCTCCATCTCATATCTTCGGATCACATGTTTCGGTCCCTTTGTCACATTCGGTATTGCATACTTCGGTCCTCAACCGATCGGTACCAATACCGACCATCCCGTCTTCCTTGTGTGCCCCGATCAACCACATTGTCGATCGTCATCCAAGTGTGACCGATCGATACCAATATTGATCTCCACACTTAACAAAAAGAACAAATAGCACATAACTCGAATAAACGACACGAAAAAAATACGAGTAGCATATACCTCAAATAAATTGAGTGAAAATAAAGATATGAAAAGAGCATACGAAACATAAAAACATATGGAGAGTAAAACATTGAAATAAAAATGAAAAATGTATGTTGAAAGGTAAATTAAAATTAATAATGGTAAATACACAAACAAATTTAATATATTATATATATCATTCGGATTATTCATATCAATCCAAAACNACACACACGAAGAGGAAAACTCGGAATACAAGAGTATTGAAGTACATGACAATGAACCCTAAAACCCCTTTATATAGATGAAGTGGTTGAGATATTAAGGTAACAAACAAATATTCATAATATTTGATCATATCTCTATATATGATTATCCATAATCAAATCATATATATGCGTTCATATATACTGATTTGATATGATATTCTATCATTCAATATCTTATTCCATAATTGCCGATATCTTTGACCAGTGGACCCCACCATATCTCAGTTCGGTTCTCAATCGATTGCATCCATCTCATATCTTCGGATCACATACTTCGGTTCCTTTGTCACATTCGGTATTGCATACTTCGGTCTTCAACCGATCGGTACCAATACCGACCATCCCGTCTTCCTTGTGTACCTCGATCGATACTAATATCGATCTCCACACTTAACAAAAAGAACAAATAGCACATAACTCGAATAAACGACACGAAAAAAATACGAGTAGCATATACCTCAAATAAATTGATTGAAAATAAAGATATTAAAAGAGCATACAAAACATAAAAACATATGGAGAGTAAAACATTGAAATAAAAATGAAAAATGTATGTTGAAAGGTAAATTAAAATTAATAATGGTAAATACACAAACAAATTTAATATATTATATATATCATTCGGATTATTCATATCAATCCAAAACTCAAATAACGGAAATCAAATTCAACAAAAAAATAATATTTCAATTTATCTAATTCAAAACTGCTAATAAAATAAACATTGCACAAAAATCCATAAAAAAAATATATATATCCAATTTGAGTTTCAAATTAATCAAATCTTATCCATATAAAATTGACATTTAAAATGGATGGGCCAACCAATAAACATTTAAAATAGTTGGGGCCAATTTTATATGAAACCTGCCCAATTTAGGGAGCCATGAACCGACTTAGGGCGGTCGAGAATGTTCTTGGTCTATGCCTATGGTTTTTTTTTATTTTTCTTTATTGGTTAGTGGTTAATATAGTCATTTCATTTCTACGTGTGGTTCAGTTATACTGTTGAATTGTTAAACTTATATGTGAACAATCCCCAATTCAACGTCTTAATTGACGAATTTCGGTAACCTAGCCAGAGGGGAAGTGGATCAACGGCCACGGGCTTCTCCGCCTGTACGATGGATGCGGGACAGTTGACGTTGCCGGAGGCTCACGAAATGAAGGAATCTTCTCTGCTGTTGGATTCGGAATCCGGGACGTCGTCGACGCTCCAAAATAGAGGGGGTGAAGAGGTAAAAAGTCATAGCAGGTTTGATATGTTCGATGAGGAGGAGGAAGCAGATGTATGCCGGATCTGCAGAAGCACTGCAGACGCGGATAATCCGCTACGGTTCCCCTGCGCTTGTAGTGGTAGCATTAAGTATGTTCACCAAGATTGCCTTCTTCAGTGGCTTAATCATAGTAACGCTTGGCAGTGCGAGGTTGGATATTTTTTTAGAATTGTTTTAGCATTTTTTGATGATTGATGTTTATAGTTTTATGAGATTTCTTGGAGAACATTCACATTTATGGATAAAGTGATCAGAATAATGTCGTTTTCTTTTAGATGTTGCTCGCATTTGACAGCTGACTGCACTATTATGTTTCGTTGCATATCTACTTGTTAACTTACCACTTAAACTTTTATTTTTTTGTTCCACGTTGAAAAACAGGTCTGTAAGCATCCGTTTTCGTTTTCTCCAGTTTATGCGGAGAATGCTCCTATAAGGCTTCCCTTTCAAGAGTTTATTTTTGGGATAGGCATGAAAACTTGGCATGTGCTGCGGTTTTTTCTACGGCTAAGCTTTGTACTTTCTGTTTGGCTTCTCATTATTCCATTCATCACATTTTGGATTTGGAGGCTGGCGTTTGTTCGAAGTTTTAGAGAGGCTCAAAGGCTCTTTGTGAGTCACTTGTCAACAACAGTGGTTCTTACAGATTGTCTGCATGGATTTCTGCTCTCCGCTAGCATTGTTTTTATTTTCCTTGGGGCAACATCTCTGCGAGATTACTTTCGGCATCTAAGAGAGATTGGTGGACAAGATGCAAACAGAGAAGATGAAGGAGATAGAAATGGAGTTCGGGGTGCAAGAAGGCAAGCGGCTCAAGCCAATAGGAATGTTGTTGCTGATGGAAATGCTGAAGTTCCTGGTGGTGTACAAGGAATTGCTGGTGCAGGCCAGATGATAAGAAGGAATGCAGAAAATGTGGCAGCACGGTTGGAGATGCAGGCTGCTCGCCTTGAGGCACATGTTGAGCAGATGTTTGATGGTTTGGATGATGCTGATGGTGCAGAGGATGTTCCTTTTGATGAATTGGTTGGCATGCAGGGACCTGTATTTCATCTGGTTGAAAATGCATTCACTGTGAGTGCTTGGATCTTTGCACCATTTTATTCCTTATTTAAGTTTCCGCTTCAGTCCGAGCTGCTTATCTGCTGAAATTTTCTAAACTTCCTTTATTTTCTTTTCTTTCCTTCCATAAATATAACCATATCGTTTGTTTTTTTATTTTGCCATGTGGATATTGTCAAGTCTTTGTCTTCATATAAAAACTTAAACATCTGATTCCTTTTTTCAGGTTCTTGCCAGCAACATGATATTCCTTGGAGTTGTGATTTTTGTGCCATTCTCTTTGGGGCGTGTTATTCTATATTATTTGTCAAGCTTTTTTCCCTCCTCTGGAAGCCCAGTATTATCTACAGTAGTGCCACTTACTGACTCAGTGATTTCTTTGGCCAATACTACAGTAAAGCATGCTATGTCTGCTGCTGTAAATTTGACATCTGATAGCCGCAATACTAGTTACATTGGCCAAGTCACTGAAATTGTAACAACAAATGCAACTGGACAAGCAGCATCACTAGGTAAAATGAATTCAACAATTGCCTCAGAAATCTTGAAACTGCAGACCAGTGGAACATCACGTCTTTCTGATGTCACAACTCTTGCTGTTGGCTACTTTCTCATTTTCTCGCTGGTTATCCTATACCTTGGCATTGTCACCTTAATTCGGTATTCAAGAGGAGAATCCTTGACAATTGGAAGGTTCTATGGCATCACTTCCATTGTGGAAACTGTGCCATCCCTCTTCCGACAGTTCGTTGCGGCAACGCGGCATTTGATGACAATGATCAAAGTTGCTTTCCTTCTGGTCATTGAACTTGGAGTATTTCCTCTGATGTGTGGATGGTGGCTTGATGTTTGTACGATCAAGATGTTTGGAAAAACTCTATCTCAGAGAGTTGAATTCTTTTCTGTCTCACCATTGGCAAGTTCCTTGGTTCACTGGGTTGTAGGAATCTTCTACATGTTACAAATAAGCATCTTTGTCAGCCTTCTTCGAGGGGTATTGATTTCAAGCAATTGGCTTTTGAATGAGTTTAAATTTCTGGTCCTTCAATAATTTTTGTATATTTTCAGGTTTTACGTGATGGAGTTCTCTACTTCCTAAGGGATCCAGCTGATCCTAATTACAATCCGTTCCGTGATCTTATAGATGATCCCGTGCACAAACATGCTCGCAGGGTACTGTTATCCGTTGCTGTGTATGGGAGTTTGATTGTGATGCTGGTATTTTTGCCCGTCAAACTTGTGATGCAGATGGCTCCCTCTATTTTCCCTCTTGACATCTCGTACGGATCATTTTTTGAGCAGCATAAGTGATGCTTTTGTCACTTTACATGTGCATTCACTTACCTAACTTTCAATTTTGCAGTGTATCCGATCCATTTACTGAAATTCCTGCTGACATGCTTCTCTTTCAAATATGCATCCCATTTGCTTTTCAGCATTTCAAATTGCGCCGCACATTCAAATCTCTTCTCGAGTACTGGTTTTCTTCTGTTGGTTGGATGCTTGGCTTGACTGATTTCCTGCTTCAAAAATCAGATGATAATAGCTCAAATGACACTGCTAATGGAGATCCAGCGAGAGGTGATGCAGTAGTGCGTCCTCATGCAGTGGTACAGGAACAAGTTTTTGCTCTTGAAGCAGTGAATGGGCCCAGGAACCCCGATTCTGTTGATGGAGGGAGGCATGATGAACAAGGGGTTCCCTTGGAAGACGTTTTAGCTTTAGAGGGTGGAAATATTATTAATAATGATACTGCAATGCTCCAGCCGTCTGCCAGTGATGAGCCTTCTGATTCAGAGTTAGTACCAGTGACATAACTGATACGTAAATCACATTTTGAGAATCACACATTATAGCTTTCGTAATCTGTTTTATCTATGCAGGAAAATATCCTTCGCAATACGCATTGTACTGTTACTGTTAATGGCTTGGGCAACTCTACTTATATTCAACTCAGCATTGATAGTTGTGCCAATATCACTTGGGCGATTACTCTTCAATTCTCTGCCAATTCTTCCAATATCCCATGGCATCAAGTGTAATGGTATGTGATATTTGCAATTTCTGCAGCAGAAATTGCTGCATATCAAAGTATTTATTGTTTTGCGGCCTTGTCCAGACTTGTACGCTTTTGTCATTGGAAGTTATGTCATTTGGAGTGCTTTGGCTGGGGCCAGATATTGTGTTGATCTCATACAAACAAGGAGAACAAGATTGCTGCTAATGCAGATGCAGAAATGGTGTGGAATTATTCTGAAGAGCTCTGCACTTCTCTCAATATGGGTAAGAATATATTAGGCTACGTTAGAAGGTGACACTATGTTACTGTTTTATTGAATGAAGGCATGATTTCCTTACTTTAGCACCTTATTTCGAGACGAATAAATACAAATTACACAGAATGGTTTGTTTCTAATATTTTTTACTTTCACTTTGTCTCAGATAATTATCATTCCAGTACTAATTGGGCTGCTATTTGAACTTCTTGTCATTGTTCCCATGCGGGTCCCTGTCGATGAGAGTCCAGTTTTCCTTCTTTATCAGGATTGGGCTCTAGGGCTAATATTTTTGAAGATTTGGACCAGATTGGTAAGTTATTCCCTTATTGTATATTGGAGTTCTTCCTTCAAACTGCTTTTTAAAACTTATTAGTTTCTTTATAAGCACATACTAGTCAGGATTAGGCCCTCTTTTCAAATAAATGTTAAAATGCCAGTTCGGGTCTGGTATTCCAGACAGTTCAGGACTTCCCTCCACTGCACCTTGTGTGGCTAACACGTTCCAAAGATTAGATTCTGTGCCTTGAGCGCATGTTGATATAGCATATTTGTGTTTTTAAATTTGAATTTCTTACTATTTTTTTTGCTCATGGTATCCCCTCATATGTCTAACTTTTCTGGGCTGTTTTGAACTATATAGGTCATGCTTGATCAGGTGATACCACTAGTTGACGAAAGCTGGCGTGTGAAATTCGAACGGGTGAGAGAAGATGGCTTTTCGAGATTGCAAGGTCTGTGGGTTTTGCGTGAGATAGTGTCTCCGATCATCATGAAACTGCTCACCGCCCTATGTGTTCCCTATGTTTTATCAAGAGGCCTGTTTCCAATACTCGGTTACCCGCTGATAGTGAACTCAACTGTCTATCGATTTGCCTGGTTAGGATGTCTGGTTTTCAGCGTGCTTTTCTTCTGTGCGAAGCGTTTCCACATCTGGTTCACAAACCTCCACAACTCTATACGCGATGATCGATACTTGATTGGTCGTCGACTCCATAACTATGGTGAAAAATTAGAGATTGGAACCAGTAGTGATAGTTGTGATGATCCGAGAACTGTTTACGATGCGAATCTGCTGATCCAGTTTCAGGATGCTGCTCCGGATGTGGGTTTGAGACAGAGGCACGTAGCTTGAAACTACACCCTCATGAATAAGAAGTATTGTTAATCAGTGTAAACTACACCGTGCAATCAATGTATAAGTAAAGTCCCCTTGGAGGTATAAGCTTTTTAATTCTGTATCGATCTTTAGTGTGTATCTGGTCTATTTCTAATGTGGCAGCACTTGCTTAGCTTTTTTATTGTTCAGATTTGATTTTCTACCCTGGACTATTGAAAGTTGTACATTTCTATAAAATATTAGGGGAATTTCTTGCATGCCTTTGCTATTACATTCTTCTAGGCTTGTGGGATGATTTGTCTTAATTGTACTTACATTAAGAAACACATTTTTAAGTAGCTTTGGACTGGCCTCTCAGAGGGGATGCTTTCTGTGCCGTCATTTCGCAGAAAAGAGGATTCTTTTATGTTGACTGAACAGCAAAGAGAAAAGAGTATCCCTATATCATGCTTTTAAGAAAGTAGCAAAAATCCACCATTGATGGTCTGTCCCTCTTTCTCGACATAGAGGCGTGACACCAACTCAGCCTTTATCTCTCTGTTCTTAAGGCAGGATAACTCGTCTCTTCCCATTCATATCTCTTTACTTTGTATATGGATGCAGAGACACAGAGCAGGAAAAAGAAAAGGTAGAGAAATTGAAATGGCACTTGAGCAGAATAGAGAGAAATGGCTTTTCAATGATTCCCTTTTCTGTCATGAGAATGTGGTCATTGTTCATTCTGAAGCAGATGAAGAAGATTTGGTATGGGAAAATGATGATGAACTTGACACCCTTTTCTCCAAAGAAAAGGATGAAACTGAAATTTGTGGAGATGAGAGGAATGAAGTTGTTGAATGGATTTTAAAGATAAATTCTCATTATGGCTTTTCGTCTCTAACCCCATTCTTGCTGTAAATTACCTTGACAGATTCCTTTCAAGTCTCAGTTTTCCATGGATGATGCAGGTTGCAGCAATTGCTTGTCTCTCACTTGCTGCTAAAATTGAAGAAACTTATGTTCCTTCACTTTTAGATCTTCAAGTGAGTTGTTACGTTTCCCTTCACCTTTTTTTTCTTACTTGTGATGATCAATGAACAGGTGAATGAAGCAAAATATCTGTTTGAAGCCAAAACCATTCAAAGAATGGAGCTTTTGGTACTGTCATCAGATGAATCCTGTAACTCCTCTATCTTTTCTTTATTATATCATCAGAAGGCTTGGGTTTAAGAGATCCCACCATTTTGATCTCATCACAAGCTGTGAAAATCTTCTCATTTTTGTAATTTCAGGTACTACATTATGTTTGTTCTTCCCCACAAGCCCCCAAATGTTTTGAAACTTTTCTCATATCCTTTTTTCATTTCAGATTTAATATCCCGGCGGTTTCCACCGTCTGTCTTGGTCACCGGCATCATTCTTCACGTTTCTCAAACTGAGGAACCAAACAAAAGCAGAGATGATTACGAAAATCAGATTCTTTCCCTGGTTAATATGAGCAAGGTTTGAATAATTCAATTTCTTGTTTATAAATTGAATAACACGCATATTATTATTCTGTCTATGAACAGGAACAAGTGAAGAAATGCCACATGTTCATTTCAGACAAATTATCAAACAGGTTGTGCGGTAAGAACCGTAATTATAAAATAACCTTAAATTCAAACAGTGATCCATTTGAAAAGTCGTACGATTCTGCTGAATCATGTATCAAAAAGATGAGAGTAAATGAGAATTATCAAAAATAGTTTAATGTTTTAAATATCCAATATACCTATCCCATCTACAGAAAATTTTGGAGGTATTGGCTTCGGCTAGTATTTTGCCAAAATATCGGTTGTTAAGGGTATTTTGTAAGTCGAGTTGAGTTTTGTTTTAAAAAAATAAATTTGGAATATTTTATAATTTAATTTATTTTAATATTCTGGTATAGATTCGATACATATTTGGTATACCGATCCAATGAGTTTGTTCGGTATATCGTCCGGTGCTGATTTTTAAAACATTGCTATGAATTAGAAAAGATTATGATACTGAAAAAGTAGAAGAACCGAGGATTTGTCTGCAAATCTGAATTCATTCTTCTTATCTTCCAATCGTTTTGACTCTTTCATATTACCATTTCCACGGTAAATTCAAATAGTTTTATATGCATCACAAATTATAACATAATATTTGTATATTGTAATAAAATACTAATTTGGCATATTGAATTTGTGAAATTAGGCATTTCGTATAATTGAGGAAGCATGTTTTCGAATATTGAATTTGCGAAATATGTCTTTTCACATTTAGAATATGCCAAATGTCATATTTTGATATTTAGAAGACATTGTATGTGTTTAAACAAGTTTTTTAGATGGAATATAGAACTTCAAGTTCACGTAATTGCTCGCATCGTTATAAATCATAAATATTTTAAAATATTCTTATATTTGAAATCGAATCAAAAAATTATTGATTCACTAAAATTGGTATTAACCAAAGATTTTAAAACATTGACATTATATATCATTTGGGTGCTCCAATTTTTTTTTATTTCTTGACTTTTTCAATTTTATTATTTCATTGGATACTTCATACACAACTTTGACGAAAACAATATGAAAATAACTCAATTGAACTAATAGTATAACACTTATACTGAAGTTGTAGAGTTGGTATATTGCTAAATATAATATAAGTTAATTAAAGTTAACAAAGAAATGAATAAAGGGTAATTTTGTAAACAAATTTAAAAATGAGTTATTTGGTTTAGTTCTTCTTTGGTATCCCTCTCCGGAGACCGGCGGCCTGCTTGTCCTTTCTCTCAAGTCGAAAATCGCACGGTGTTGGGATATATTCAACAGTAAGAACTCACAATCTTTACAATGTCTTGGTTATTATAAGTTTGATTCTTACTTCAAAAGTTTCTATTATTGTTAATGGTTCAAATCTTGCAATAAGTTTCGATCTGTGTGTTATTGATTCTCCANGAGATTGCAAGGTCTGTGGGTTTTGCGTGAGATAGTGTCTCCGATCATCATGAAACTGCTCACCGCCCTATGTGTTCCCTATGTTTTATCAAGAGGCCTGTTTCCAATACTCGGTTACCCGCTGATAGTGAACTCAACTGTCTATCGATTTGCCTGGTTAGGATGTCTGGTTTTCAGCGTGCTTTTCTTCTGTGCGAAGCGTTTCCACATCTGGTTCACAAACCTCCACAACTCTATACGCGATGATCGATACTTGATTGGTCGTCGACTCCATAACTATGGTGAAAAATTAGAGATTGGAACCAGTAGTGATAGTTGTGATGATCCGAGAACTGTTAACGATGCGAATCTGCTGATCCAGTTTCAGGATGCTGCTCCGGAAGTGGGTTTGAGACAGAGGCACGTAGCTTGAAACTACACCCTCATGAATAAGAAGTATTGTTAATCAGTGTAAACTACACCGTGCAATCGATGTATAAGTAAAGTCCCCTTGGAGGTATAAGCTTTTTAATTCTGTATCGATCCTTAGTGTGTATCTGGTCTATTTCTAATGTGGCAGCACTTGCTTAGCTTTTTTATTGTTCAGATTTGATTTTCTACCCTGGACTATTGAAAGTTGTACATTTCTATAAAATATTAGGGGAATTTCTTGCATGCCTTTGCTATTACATTCTTCTAGGCTTGTGGGATGATTTGTCTTAATTGTACTTACAATAAGAAACACATTTTTAAGTAGCTTTGGACTGGCCTCTCAAAGGGGATGCTTTCTGTGTCGTCATTTCGCAGAAAAGAGGATTCTTTTATGTTGACTGAACAGCAAAGAGAAGAGTATCTCTATATCTTGCTTCTAAGAAAGTAGCAAAAATCCACCATTGATGGCCTGCCCCTCTGTCTCTACATTGATCATCACAAGTAAGAAATTGAATGTATCTTATAAGAAATTTGTGTCTCTACATAGACAGAAATTGAATGTACAAAAATCCACCAATGCGAAATATGTCTTTTCACATTTAGAAGATGCCAAATGTCATATTTTGATATTTAGAAGACATTGTATGTTTTTAAACAAGTTTTTTAGATGGAATATAGAACTTCAAGTTCACGTAATTGCTAGCACCATTATAAATTATAAATATTTTAAAATATCTTTATATTTGAAATTGAATCAAAAAATTATTGATTCGCTAAAATCGGTATTAACCAAAGATTTTAAAACATTGACATTATATATCATTTGGGTGCTCCAATTTTTTTTTATTTCTTGACTTTTTCAATTTTTTTATTTCATTGGATACTTTGACGAAAACAATATGAAAATAACTCAATCGAACTAATAGTATAACAATTATACTGAAGTTGTAGAGTTCCTATATTGCTAAATATAATATAAGTTAATTAAATTTAACAAAGAAATGAATAAAGGGTAATTTTGTAAACAAATTTAAAAATGAGTTATTTGGTTTAGTTCTTCTTTGGTATCCCTCTCCGGAGACCGGCGGCCTGCTTGTCCCTTCTCTCAAGTCGAAAATCGCACGGTGTTGGGATATATTCAACAGTAAGAACTCACAATCTTTACAATGTCTTGGTTATTATAAGTTTGATTTCTTACTTCAAAAGTTTCTATTATTGTTAATGGTTCAAATCTTGCAATAAGTTTCGATCTGTGTGTTATTGATTCTCCAACACTGAAGCTATGAGGTCGATTTGCTGTTTTCCTTAAGATTTTCGATATATTTTGCTAAAAACTGTTCGTTTCTAGGTATTTGCTCTAGATCTATTCTGTAATCTGGATTTTGCCTTAATATTGGAATATTTTAACGGTTCTGAGAGATTTCTTTTTCAGCAGAGTAACTGCTGATATAGATATGGCAAACAAATTGCAGATCCAAGGTGATGAATCCGTTCTATTGCGAGTTACTCACTCCAATATCAAGAGTTTTTCAGCTGATATTCGATTCTCTTTGCAAGTAAGTAAAAGATTAACCTAATGTCATGATGTACTTGCATTGATTTCCATTTTGTGATTCGAATTTTTCACAGTCAACACTAGAAGCTGTTAAAGATAAATTATGGAAGAAGACTGGTACTTCTGTTGATTCAATGAGCCTCCAACTTTATGATGATAATGGAGATAAACTTGCTGAGATTTCTGATAATTCAAGACCCTTTGGTTTCTACTCTCCAAAAGATGGGTCCGTTTTCAATGCTTTATAAATTATATTGAGGATAATACACTTCATCTTCTTCTTACATGGATTATGCATAGTTTGAGTTTGATTATGAATATAAGTTTTATGCTGTTAGTCATCGGCTCCATATTGTCGATCTCGACCCGTCATCAGTAACATCTGGTGGTTGGCTAGAAGATACATCTCTTGTGGAGAAATACAAAATCTCAGATGAAGCTTATAACAAACTTGATGGTATTTTCAGAGGCTTAGAGCATTTTAGTTTCGTTTCATATATATCTTTTATCTGTAAGTTTTTGTTTAGGCTTCTAAAAGTGCTTATTAGATCATTTTTTCTCAGGAACGTTCAAAAAGTTCAAGGAAAAAATGGGGAGCCAACGTCTAAATACACATGCCAAAGTACGAATGAACTAGAAAATCTGTTCATCGACTTTATGATTCATTTTCCGTGTAAATGCAGGTTTCGGACGACTACATGGAAGATCTATGTGCAAACATAAAGGTGAGATTATTCAATAATGGTAAGACATTAGTAAACATATATCTAAATCAAGATTGAAAAAGGTGGGAGATCGATGCAAAGTTGAACCAGGAGAAAGACGAGGAATCGTAAAATTCGTGGGAAGGGCGGAGTCATTATCACCTGGTTTTTGGGTCGGAGTTCAATACGATGAACCTGTAGGGAAACATGATGGCATGTATGCAATGAAACAGTGACTCTTATTCAATCCAAGTCGTTAAATACCTAAATCTCCCACATTTTGTTTATGCAGTGTAAAAGGACAACGCTATTTCGAATGCCCTCCTCTATGTGGTGGAATGATGAGACCAGATAAAGTCCAGGTTCATCCTCTTCTAGTTTTCTATATGTTGTATTGCGCTGGATTATTGTTCGTCTCTAGAATCCTTATTTTTTGTGGTTGGTTTAAGGTTGGCGACTTCCCGGAACGGGATCCATTCGAAGAAGATGAAATTTGAGTTGACAGGAATCCGAAGGCAAATGCTTAGCACCTTTTTTTAAGGTACTTTGAAGTTTAATCAATGAATTCATCGTTCTTTTCTCATGGATTTTTTATTTTTCATGCGTCTCAACAAATATGCATTTTATAAACTATTAATTTAATTATTCACTTTAGTCTAAACTAACACTCCACGAAGACTTGAATTTGAATTTTTCTAATTGAGTCCATCTTGTATTAACTAACTGACTCCCAAATATTATTTAATTAGTTTGTTGTTTTTGACATGATTTGTTAGCTAATAATATTATAATATGTGTTATATATTGAGAAAATCGTATAACCAACTCTGTAAATATTATGTTTCCAACTTATGATATTGTAAGAATGACACATAAGATTATTAATATCATTTATTGTTATATATTCTCAACATATAGATCCTATATTTGAACTCATCCAAATGCAAATATCAATCGAATCTAATATCCAATTCTCGATTCCTTAGTTTTCTAACTTGAATTAAACATCTCATTTTGAATAATTCTTGAAAAAACATATCTATTAAATTGTGATTTAGTTATCAATTTTCTTATTAGATGTAACATTGTTTTCTTTAATTAATCATTTTATGATCAGGTGGAAATGGCTTCTTTGTTGCATGTTTAAAACATGAAACACACCTTATTCTTTTACACCCACAATATTTATTTTATATTATAATTATATGGGCTTCTGAACCAACTCATAAACATCAAACAAGTTAAAAGATGTTTTTAGGAATTCGAACTTGAGCTCGAACTTTGACTATATCAATTCAAATGGCTCGCGAATTGCTTGGTTCTTTTTCAGGCTTACTCAATAAATGGGACTTTTAATAATTCAATAATTAAATAACTAATCTATCATAGTTTCCCCATTTATTTTACCAATAATTGAAATCCAAATCTTTTTTTTAAGTACTAATTTGAAATAAATATAATTCACCTCTGTGTAATGTAAGTCTGTAACACAAAGAGTTAGGGGTGTGCATGAAAATCTGGTGATCCGAAAAACCAAAGTAATCGAACTGTAATCGAATCGATATTTCAGTTATCCGAACTGCAAACACTTAATTGGATCGGATGCGGTTTCAGATCCGATTTCAGATCGGATACGGTTTTTCAAAATTAATATCCGATCCGATTCGATTTTTTTACTATATATATTATATTATATTTTTTAAATTTGGTAAAGTTTAAACCTTATAAATGGTAATATATTTATCCTTATTATAAATTGTTATCATATTTGTTTTTTCGTTAATATTAATATTAATATTTTTATATTTTATTCTTATTTTGCAGAAATAATTGATATGGAATAACACTAAGTAATCAACATCGCAGATTGATTTTTGAAATTCATATATTTCTAGTAAGCTAGATAATTCTTAGAATATTTTATATTATTATTTAAAATGAAAATTAATTTTACAATTGATTTTATTTTTATAGGTTGTGTGTTATCGCGGCTAAAAATCAGCAATAACAAAATTTAGACCCCCTTTATCGATAGGGGTCGAATGAAATTTAATAAGAGAATAAGAATAAAGAAGACACGATTTTTGTAGGTGGAAAACCTTTTTGTAAAAGAAAGGATAAAAAACCAACCCGGCCGTAGCCTTGGAATCCAATATAAACATAAATTTTGTAGATATACAACAAGAGAATAAGATGTAGAAATCAAAAGGAAAAATATCATCTTTTGGTGGTCATAGTCGTAGGTTTTCCGGCTGGAAAATAAGAAATGAATAGCGGCATCATTTAGGTTATCAATAAAACCATTCATTAAGTTATCAATTCAAGCTCTCCTCCTTAACACTTTAATCATGTTTATATAAGTGATTTGTTCAGCCCAATTATAACTCACTAGGTCAATCAATAATGGAGTCCAATAAATAATGATCCATTAATATCTAAATTAAGCACAAGAGTCCATTAAATAAGTAACTCAATCCAAATACCACGATAAGCTATAAACAATGTCAATCATCAAAATATCTCGATCTACTTCCTTTTTCGACTTGGGAATGACTATATAGAAATATATGTGTCATCGAATAATAAATTTCTCAGGGTGATATCAGAAGTCCCCTGATTTGGGTAGTCGAAATATTCGAGTACACAAATCATAAATTTACCTTGAGAATATTGTTGCAATAAATTCACAATAGTAGTATCACATTTTGTAATTGAATATACCAGACATGAGTGAATAAGCATATCTCAAATAAATAAATATTACTGACTGAATATCATCATCTTATGAAACTTCATATATACTTCTAAAATAATGAGTGAGAATATTTTCTTCTAATTAATAAACCTTACATTATGGTTCTCCAAAATCTCTCTCTCTGACCTCTATAAAAGTCTTCGATGACTTTTTGTTTCATATGTCGTCTTTAAAATTTCTGATAGTTTCCGACAATCGATAAGACTCCAGGTATGTGAGAATATCTTGATATGCCCGAATAAACTACTTCACAATTCCTCATATAATAAGTATGCTTTTATGAACATAAATAATAAAATATTCTTTGTTGTTGGGGTCATAACTGAGAGTCCACACTCATAAATAAAATTTAGTGAAGTCCATGCCATAAGGCAGTCATTTGATCATCTTGGTCGTAAATGAAAATATCTTATCTTAAATAATGAAATCTATGTCGTAGGACCATCACTTGGTCATGTTGATCATAAATGAAATTATATGAACAAAAATAATGAAATGTATGTCATTGGACCATCACTTGGTAATCCTGATTGAAAACGAAAATACCCGATCATAAATTAGAAAAATCATTCAATAATACATTAAGAATATCGCTTAGCCATTTTGTTATGCCACGAAAATACCAAGTCATAAAGAGAATCCATGAAATCCCGGTGTTGGTCCTCAACAAGCGCCCAACACCTCTTACTTAGATCGTGTATAATCCCGGATAGGTAGATCCAGTACCTTGGCTTAGGTGGACTTTTGAGGGCCACGGAGAAGGCGGATGTCTTTTCGCAAATTTCAATGAGCATCCAATATCGCTATCACTTCTGGGTCTCAACGAGCACCCAACAATCACGGGTCTCAACTAGCGCTCCACTTAACTTCACAATTCGGGTCTCAACAAACACTCGTGGGCCTCGAGTAGCGCCCTACTTAACTTCATAACTCGGGTATCAACAAGCACTCGTGGACCTCAAGTAGCGCCCTACTTAACTTCATAACTCGGGTCTCAACAAGCACCCGTGGGCCTCAAGTAGCGCCTTAATTATTCTAATATGATCGGGTCTCAACAAGCACCCGTGGGCCTCAAGTAGCGCCCATCACGTTCACCTTTTGGGTATAAATTTGCACCCGAGGTCAACACACTTTCACACCGGTTTAAACTTGCACCCGGGGTCAACACACTTTCCCTCCGGTATAAACATGCACCCGGGGTCATCACACTTTCCCACCAGTATAAACTTGCACCCGGGGTCAACACACTCTCGCCGCCGGTATAAACATGCACCCGGGGCCATCACACTCTCGCCGCAGATATAAACTTGCACATGGGGCCAACACACTTTCGCCACCGGTTTAAACTTGCACCCAGGGCCATCACACTCTCGCCGCCGGTATAAACTTGCACCCGGGGCCATCACACTCTCGCCGCCGGTATAAACTTTCACCCGGGGCCACTGCGGAAATCGACTAGCCTCCGACGGGGGCGCGACCCTCGTCGGCGTGTCATGGAGGAGGGTCGCGCCCTGACACGAGGGTCAAAGAGGCACCTTGTTTGCCATGGAAACATGCTCGGCACGTGGCCGGCTATCAAACAATCCGGCCCCTTGACATACTCCAATAGTATTCATGTATAGACGATTATGCTGCAGCCAGAGACTCTTCGGTTTAAAAAATATTTTGACCTAGTATCCGATCTAACGAGTTTGAGATTGATCGACTATAAGACAGACGGTACAATGCATTTTTAATCTATTCTAAATTATTTAGTTTTCATCCTCCATCTTACTAAAATGCAATGAACCCCACTCCAATCATACCAGTCCCCTAGTCGATTGATCTCGTGTCGTTAGAAAGGATACAAAAATTTAGAATATTTTAAAAAAGAGGGGGAGTTTTTTTAAAAAAAAAATCGAAGAGTCACGTCTATACATAATACTTGAACAAATTGGAAATATGTCAAGCCCGTGGCAGCTCCTCTCCGCTCATATTCGCAATCTCATACATTCATTTTCTTACCACCGCCGTAATTCGATATGAAATATCACACTCAAAGTCCAACTTGCCAACATGTTTATTCATCTCAATTTGCCAACATGTTTACCGATCCTCCTATTCCGATAGGCAAATTGTTGACACCAATTCAATTTCTGATATATAGGAAATAATAAGTGCAAGATATAATGAATTCATTGAATAGAAATGCACGACTTCCCGATAATCCAGAAAATGTGGGAGAGTTATGATAACAATGCATTTCACTCCCTTCAATAAGTTTCCAAGTAGAATCAACTTTAGATTCCTTATATTTGTTTCTTCACTATTACTGGTTCAACGGATCACAATCATAATATTCTCACATTAATTCAAAACTCTCGTAACAACCTCATGTCCTTCCATATTGACAAGTTGTTTGTAGTCATAAGTCCCCAGTGTTTATCGGTAATATTACGACATCATATCTGAATTCTTTATAACGCTTCCTTGAAAGAAACTAATTAATCGGTCTCTCATTGCAAGTGAATATTCTGCATTTACCATCATTTTCGTAAAATTCACACTCAAATTATCTTAGTTCTCCTTTCCGAATAGAACTAATGTAAGTGTATCAACATTCGGTCATTGGTAGTTTCCTACTAACATAATTTACTGGCCGATGTTATTTGTCATTGTGTCTGACCAAGTCAGCTTTATCAAAACTTCTCTTGATAATACAAACTATAAAACCAACGGCTCCCCAGGAAAAGGTGGCGACATAAACAAATATTTTCTCAAATACTCCATCAAACTTTCACAAGTCGATCGACATTAGACAATATTAATTTCTATTCATCTTGCATACACATAAGACCAAGAACATTTCTCCCCTTTCTCACAAACGTACATTTAGGAGGGCTGAACATAATTCAATACTTTCTCATGAACAAACTGAATACATACAAAAGCAAACTTCCGCATGTTCTTTCGAATTCAAAATATTTTGATAAACACCGAGTAAGTAGATAGCTAATAGATGCCCTCTCGGATGAATTTCCGTTCCGAGAAGGCTAAGTAATGATTTCGGCGACCGGGGGTCTTCCGAAAGTATTGATTGAGTCTCCGGTAATACATCGCCCTCGTGTCATCCATACGGCAATTTTCTGACTATTCTGATCATAAATAAGAATGTCAATTCCGACACTTGCGTATCTCGGAGGAGACAAACAACTTTACTTCATATATCGCATTGTAATCTTTCATGTTAGTTTCCGGCTATCCATAAGATTCTATATGGATTAAATAACTCGTTCTTAAGGTGGCGATAACCGGCAGTCAAAATTATGAAAATCGTAAATCACTGGTAATTTAGAATCCCAAATTTTTTTCTTCTCATGATGAAGAATAATATCATAATAAGACATAAAAATCATTCGTCAATCATTATGAAGACACCGTAGATAATACTAAAACGATAAGATTTTCAAAATATAACCAGATCTTGATAAAAATATAATTGCAGTACTATTATAATCAATCATATGATTGATTCTGTTCAAAAATAAAAATGTAATCTTGATACTATATCATAACAATTTACCAACTTAAGATGATAATACATACGAGTCACATAGTAAATCATTCAGAAGATACCATAAAGAATACCAACACGAAGAGATTATCATATTATCATAAAATCCACATCATTTCAATCCATAAAATATAGAAATCCATCTTCTTTGGATTACATAATTTAAAATCCGAAATAAATAAGATCAATCGATCTGCACTTTTCGCAACGATGACCGTTCGTAACATTGAATAATCCGTCTTGATCAATATATATAAGTCTCACAACGATCCCAAAATGAAATAATCATATCCATATTAGAATTCCAAAAATAACGGATTCTGAATAATAAGAAACATTGTTTGTCCGTCGATAATTTGAACAGCGAAATAATTACCGAAACTGATCTCCACCGTTGGGAACACAGCAGCACAATGTGTCATGAATAATATAAGCAAATTTCAGAATAATCCAATGGTGAAATAAAGCACATTACATAGAATATTACAATTCAGTATATCAGAAAACACAGATTGAAACGTTGAAAGTTCGTCGTTAATTTAAAACAAAAACAACATTTAAAATCAATCTCCACCGTCTATAACATTTAGAAATACATCTAGACGAATATATATTAATTTCAGAAATATCCAACGGTCCAAATATGCAAACTGAATAGAATATCCTAACTACACATTACAAGAGGATTAAAAATATATCAACCATATATTCGGATAGTAAACCGAAATCCGAAATTACCATTAAAACAGATCTTCACCAATCAGAATACCTAAATAAGTAATTCAATCCAAATACCACGATAAGCTATAAATAATATCAATCATCAAAATATCTCGATCTGCTTCATTTCTCGACTTGGGAATGACTATATAGAAATATGTGTCCTCGAATAATAAATTTCTCAGGGTGATATCACTGTGATTACGAATATCTAAATAAATTATGTTTATTTTTTGCAGATTCGTGCACTTAGAAAAAAAAATTCAATATTACATACATTTGTTTTAATTCAATTCTTATATTGAATTCAAGTTTTACTTTATAGATGTTTAAAAATTATGAACATGCGTTTTATAGTTGTTTTATAATTTTTATATTTATCAAATAAGTAACTTTTTTATGATTAATTGTAATTTCTTATAATCATTTATATCTTAAAAATAAATATTCGGATATCCGTAAATCGATCTGCAAACCGATCCACTATTGCGGATCAGATACGGATCATCATTTTTCTGATCCGTATCCATTGGATCATATCAAAAAATTGATAAACGGATCGATTATTAAGAGTTATTAATGCGCCTTTTAATTTAAAAAATATTTACGTTTAAATTATGCAATTATTATTAAAAAATAATTTTAAAAACATTTTTAAATGAGTCTCTGACTCTACATGTGAAAACTTGGTGTCATATAATAACTGCGATTAATATACTGCACAAGTGTCATTATAATAAGATAACTAATCTACCATAGTTTCCCCATTTATTTTACCAATAATTGAAATCCAAATCTTTTTTTAATTACTAATTTGAAATAAATATTCACCTCTGTGTAATGTAAGTCTGTAACACAAAGAGTTATTAATGCGCCTTTTAATTTAAAAAATGTTTCCCTTTGAATTATGCAATTATTATTATAAAATAATTTTACAAAACATTTTTAAATGAGTCGCTGACTCTCTACATGTGAAAACTTGGTGTCATATAATAGAGTTTTTTTTGTAGAATATGGCAGTGTATGGAAAATAAAAAAAAAAAGAAAAATAACACTGATTTTTGTATTTTTAAATTCGTAACACTGACACAAATCGTATCATAAAAATAACAGTGATGGATATGTGGTAGCTCGGGTTCTATTATACTAGAAACCGACCTATTATTATTTTTAAAATTGTTTTATTTTATAATTTTATTATGAAAGTGTTAAAAATATTCATAAATTACAAAATAAACATTAATAGTTGTGCTTGTGCATCCTATTTCTTTGTTATACAAATTATTTGCATGGTGACGTATGTTAATTGTTAAAAGGTACTTTTGTAATAAATATGATTATAAAGTAGTAATTATTAGTAAAAGTTTGTTACATTTGAAGAAAGCTTAGCATTATGACATTAATGCATCGTAGAAATGAATATTTTTTTAAGTGGTCGAATTTGAATTGAAATATTTAAATTTGGATTGATATGAATTACTTTACTGAACAATAATTCATTTCAAATTTGAATTAAATAGGAATTATTTGTCTAAATCTATTCCAAAATGGCAAAATTACACAAGTGATCCCTAATGTTTCAAATGGTGTAAATGCGATGTACTAAAAATTCGTAAATTACATGTAAAACTTTTGATGTTTTGAAACTGTTCAATAATGACTTTCATGTGAATATTAACAATTTTTGTCTTTTTTCTATGATAAATTTGATCATTTATGTGTTATTTTTAAATTTTGAAAGTTTGTAGATATATCAATTACATATTTTTAAAATTGAGAGGTTAAATACAAACTATTTATGCATTTAAAATATTAACGAGTGTTACAGTTAAATATAAATGATTTTGACACTTCGGGAGTCAACCATACAACTCTTAAACTTTGAGAGGATGTTGTTTACCACTTTTAAGAATTCGGGGGTCAACAACACGTATTATATCAGCTTAAAGAGTTTATCATATAATTTAGTATAGTATTTAAACTATTTAAAACATGAAGGCCTTCCGGAAATACCATTCCACAATTCCATTAGGCAATCATTAACCGTATCCGTCCGAAAACTTCATTCTTTTATCTACATCAGTCTTTTCTCTGTAGACATTATTATTCTTTAATTTTATAAATAATTTTCCTCTTATCCCTATAATAATGTTCGGACACTTGTAATTTTTTAATTTAAATTTTTTACATATCGGATATCTTAAAATTATAATATTATCAATAAAATAATTATATAAATATATTATAAAATTTTATATTTTATAATTATTTTAAATTTAACTTTTTAAAATTTTTTATTAAATAAAATTTGAGGAATGAGAACGTGGAATGAGATACTCTATTTCCTCTTATTGCAGGCAAATTGACACAATATTATAATAGAATCTTTCTGGTGTACAACAACAACCTTAAATTGTTGATGTCTGAAACATTTTTCACCATGTGTGTTTACAGAAATAAAATTTTCAGTAAATACAGAATTATAGGTAATTATGAAATTAGGAGGTGGTAGGAATGAAATAAAACATGTGACTTCTCTTCTCCAAACTACTAGTCAACGATTCTTCGGTCCAAAGTTGTGTTTATGACTTCATATCACCATTACAAAACCTGAAGCATTGGAAGAGTTGGTGAAGGAGTTGATACAAAATACAAAAGAAGAAATAATGGGCAGCTTGGTTCCTCCGACGCCGGAAGTTCTTAAAAACATTCATGTTTTCTTGGTGACATTCCCTGGTCAAGGCCACGTCAACCCTCTTCTCCGTTTAGGGAAGCGTCTGGCTGATTATGGACTGCTCATCACATTCTGCGCGCCGGAGCTTGCCGGAGAAAGTATCCGACGATCAAACGGGATAGTTGACGACGAGGCTGTTCCTTTGGGAAAAGGGATGATAAGGTTTGAGTTTTTTGATGATGGGTGGGATTTCAGTAACCCAAATAGGAATGATCTTGTTGAGTATATGGCGCATCTTGATGTAATCGGAAGGAAGAAGCTGACGGAGATGGTGAAGAAACAGGCGGCGGTTGGCCGGCCGGTTTCTTGTCTGGTTAACAATCCTTTTATTCCTTGGGTTTGTGATGTTGCTGAAGAAATGGGAATTCCAAGCGCGATGCTTTGGGTTCAATCTTGCGCTAGTTTCTCTTCTTATTATCATTATTTCAACAAGCTTGTTGATTTCCCAAATGAAGATAACCCAGAAATTGATGTTCAGTTGCCGTGTATGCCGTTATTGAAGCACGATGAAGTTCCAAATTTCTTAAGGCCGAATTCTCCGTATACTTTTCTGGGTGATGCGATTTTGGGACAGTTCAAGAATCTGTCAAAGCCAATGTGTATATTAATGGATACTTTTATGGAATTGGAGCAAGAGAATATCAACTACATGTCCAAGATTTGCCGGCCGATCAAACCCGTTGGTCCGTTATTCAAGCCTCATACGCGGCGTGGTGCGGCGGAGAACGGTTATGCAGAGAAAGGGGATGGGATCCGAGCTGATTTCTTCACGCCTGATAGTTGTATTGAATGGCTAGAAACAAAGCCCAGTAAATCTGTAGTTTACGTTTCTTTTGGTAGTGTGGTGCATTTGAAACAGGAACAGATCAATGAAATTGGGTACGGCCTTTTGGAGTCAGAGCTTCCCTTTCTGTGGGTACTCCGGCCGCCGTCTAATGCGTTGAAGGTGGAGCCGCACGTTTTACCGGAAGGGTTTCTAGAGAAAGTGGGTGACCATGGGAAGATCGTGAAATGGGCACCACAAGAGGAAGTTTTGTCACACTTTTCCGTTGGTTGTTTTTTAACTCACTGCGGTTGGAATTCTACCGTCGAAGCGATATCCAGCGGCGTTCCGGTAGCGGCGTTTCCGTTCTGGGGTGATCAGGTAACTGACGCGAAGTACTTGGTTGATGTTTTTAAGGTGGGTGTTAGAATCTGCAGAGGAGAAGCAGAAGATCGGATAGTTCCCAGAGGCGAGATCGCGCAGTGCTTAAAGTCGTTGATGGCCGGAGATGACGCGGCGGAGCTGAGAAAGAACGCGGAGAAGTGGAAGAAGGCGGCGGAGGACGCAGTTGAGGAAGACGGGTCGTCGTACAAGAAAATGGAAGAGTTTGTGGAAGAGATCGTGGCCATGGGTGGAAATCTGCGGTGAAAATCTAACCGTCCAAAAATTTTTCATTCCGTTAACTCTTTTTACGTTTGCTTTTGAGACGCTGGGATTGCAAGAGTCTTAAATCTTGTGTTTGGAATAATAATATTTTGTTTTTATTATTCTTCATTTTTAAGGTTTTATTAAACATTTTATTTAATTAATTAAGAAGTATATTTAGATACAAAGTAGGGAAAACACTTTTAAATTTATAATGTCTAACTCATATAAAATGTGTTCAGATATAATATATAAGAATAAGGAGACCACACCGTAAAAAATATGAACAAATCAATTATTATAATCTACATTCTCTCTTATAAATCAATCTATCAACTTTCATTTTTCGATTGGAACAATAGGCATTATTTCAATCAACACCACCTGAGTAGTAATTACTCACCCTAAAAGAGTAAAGACCGATCAATAAGTAGTTCAATTACATTAATACGACAACTTCACAAAATTAAATGAAAACTAAATTAATTTTATTGTGAAAAAAAATTTTGAAATTTAGTGATTATCTCGAGTTTATGTTGATCCATTTTATTTATTATTTACAGTTTCAAAATTCATAATTAGATGAATCAATTTTAAATATTCAAAATATAACATTGAACTTAAAATAAATAATTATTTTAATTTCATATAAATATTTATTTTAAATAATTAATTTTAATTTAAATAAACACGTGTGTTAAAAAATTACTAATTTAATATTGGATATTTCTAAAACAGATAATAATATTTGTTAATCTTAAGATTTCATATAATTAAATTGGTTTTATTGATTTTTAAATATATTTTTATTATATAAGATAATAGGTTATAGGTCCAATTAATTTATGATTAAAAATGAAAAAAAATGATGAAATTGAAAAGACATGTAACGCGTTTTCGATTTCCATGGAAATTTATAAAGGGTGGTTTGGTTCAACTTTTTAAAATTGTTGTATGGTGAGGTGTTGTGAGATATGGTAAGATATGATAATCAGGATTTTTTAAGTATATTTGGTAAAATTGTGGAATTATGATCGTGATTTATGTAAAAATACTAATATATCATTATATATATATAATAATAAATATAATTATATTATAATTAATATAAGTAATGGTAAATGAGTTTTTTCCAAAATCACGATGATACTATAGCTGGTTTTAACAGATGTGATGATATTGTGATTTTTAACGATTATTATATTATAATTAAGTTTATATTTCATGTACATTATAAAAATAATGATTTGAATATTTTATAACACGTGATCGCTCTTTTGTTCACAGTAACAAACCAACCATAAGGCAGTGCCAGTGAATGGTGGGTGGAGGAGGATGTGCATGTGAGATCGGAATTAATTGTATTAAATATTAAATAAATCTATTGACATATTTATTTACAATTTACAATACAATATTTATTAGATATCATTCGATATAAAAATATTGATAAAATATTATAATATATTCTCTCCAACCATAATCTATTTAACCTATACTTTACAAGATAGGCTATTCTCCAAATTTTGTTCCAAAATAACCTATTTAACAAATACAAATTTTAATAAATGCTATTTAGCAGAATTGCGTTGTTGTCGAATTTATTTTATTTTTAAATGTAATATATTTTAATTTATATTAAAAATAGTAGTTTAAATTATTAACCAAATTCGACAACAATTGACATATTTTAGATCAATCAAGTGACATCCAATTATATAAGTATGGTAATATCAATGTTTTCACATCTCTATTCGGATCGATATGATAGGTATATGTATCATACCAAATATTACCGAAAAAAATACAATTACTGTTTAGTATTTGACGTACTGACCGATATAAAAACATTGGATAATATACAATAGAAACACAAAAGAAAAAAGCAAGAATCATAACCTCTAAAGGGAAGTTTTAGCATTGAGGGAGGAGAAGAAAGCCAACATGTTGTCATAAACATCTTGTTTTGAGTTGATACTAAGAACAAAGTCAACATGACCATATTTTTCAAGATAAACTAACCTCGGTTCCGATCTTAATTCCCGGAGAGTGTGCTCTACATCCGAAACATCCGCTAACGCATCCGCTCCACCGTATCCCATCCATATTGGCACCGAACTCGGAATTGAAGTGATATCGAATTTCGGTGGTTTCGTTTGCCCATACTTCACCACATTCTTCCATAATCCATAATCATACATTTCGAACGAGCCCTTTCGGATCACTAGATCGATATAAACAAAACATTCATCACAAATAGCACATTAGAGAAGTGAGAAAATAGTGAGTGATATATACTTTGGAAGAGATGGTGCAAGTTCTTGGAGGACGTTGGATGAGGCTCGAATTCGAGGTAGATGTTGATTCGGGAGCTATTGAAACAGCAGTTCTTCCCTGAAAATCACAACGTTTTTTGATATCGAATTTACGAACGATAAGAACTAAATGAGCGAGTACCGGTAATGGAAGAGAGCAAATCTTCACAATCTAGATGACCATTACACATAATATCCATGATTTGTGTTCCCATTTCACTACAATCATCAATCATAAGCTCACAAACATTCAACATTCGCAAATATTCAATGAGAGAATCTTCGATACCTTTTGAAATTGAGCTCATGGATGCCCATTGCAAGGATCAACTACCAAAAAACATGACCATGACTACAAAAAGTGGAAAAAAATGGATTTGGCATACTAAACGAACCTCGTCAATGCGTGTTTGAACTAATCTACGGATAAACGGTGCAGCTATATGATCTAAGTATGATATAGGGCAAAGAAGTGCTGCAGCTTCAACCAATGCTGATATATCTGGTTGAGTCAATGCAGCCAATGAGATGATCGTTCCCTATGATCGTATAGAAAAGGAATCAAAACATACCATTTTCGTTATTGCACGGGAATATGAACAACTAAGCAAGTTTTAAAACCTGAGAATGTCCAATGAGAAGAACTTTCAAGCCTGTTTCTGAGTAAATGTATCGTATCATTTCGGCTAGATCGTAAAGAGCCAGTTCTTGCCAGCTCCAATCCCAGAATTTCTAAAGCATGTATCAAAGATTAAGAAACACTCAAGAGACCATAAAAAATGATACATAAGAAGGCAACACAGCAAGTGTTAAGAGCATAAAAAACAGAGTAAATCAATAAGAATTTACCTTATCTTTGGTTTTTAGTGACACATGTCCATGGCTCCATCTCGTTCCACGAGCATTACCTACCCAAACATCAAATCCACGTTTTGCAAGGATGAAACCGAGTGATTGATCTTGGGAATTCATGAACCAGCAATCGCCTGCCTGATGTACAAAATCAAGCAAAAGTACCATGAGTACACTTACAGACAAATAAGAAGAGTTTCAGATAAAAAGTACTCACCGTAAACAGACCATGAATTAGCAAAACCGGAGAGCCCTTTTCTCGCAGAATCGTAGAAGGAGAAGAAACGCGTTGTATTCCCAACATGAACCCATCTTCTGTTTGAACCTGCAAACAGAACAATGATCAGTAAGATGCGTTTTCGCTAAATTACGCTAGAAATTACCGTGTGTTCGGAGCAAGCGTATCCAGAAGGCTCAACGACGCTAGTACAGAGACCGCCGGTCACCGATTCCCCTACTGAAGTCGCCGGCCACAATAACAAAGCAATGGAAAAGACGATTGCCGCGGCGGAGTATCCCATAAATTATTGGGTTGAGGAGGAATCCTCCTTGATCTTTATCCAGTCAATACTCTATGGATACAGTTAGAATTACCGTGTTTGATCGGTGGCTAATAGACGGCGGTCAGGCCATTTTTCCGATATATACATCTCTAAACCACGTCATTAGCAGCAGATAAGAATGAACCAGTAGATCATTAGCCCACGACTCAATCTATTGACTTTTATCACTATTTCATTGCGAATCAGGATATTGATTACATTAAGAAGCAATGGGTACAATTACGAGTTTTCCATGGAAGGAAAGCTTCTTCGCTTCAAGATTTAACTTTTCTTTCATTTAATCCGACTACAAAAGAGGAGTATTCATGTTCATTCATCTATAAATTCAAAAAAACTGAGCAGGGATTTCAACCGGTGGTTCCAATGACGCCACGCATTTGAACTGCTGCAAGAAGCATCATCAATATACAATCCCATTCAAGCACAAAAAAGAGAATCAAATGACTGCTTCTAACCTGATGATCCAAGTACTTCTGATGAACTGCTTTATAAGATTGTAAACTTTTGCTTCTTAGATGCAGTTCGTGCAATCTGAATATGCATTCTTTCAGTTCATTCGCCATGTAACCAGTTTGTTGCTGCAGGTCACTGGTCTGTAAACCACAAGCAATTATCATCTGAAGGCAGAGTTCTCAAAAGGTGATGAAGAGTATAAGAAAATTTGGCCGTACCCATGGATGAACTTCTGGATTGATGGTTAATCTTGCAAGAAAGACAACTGCTGCTGCGATCATCGAGGGAATGAATCGAAGACAGCCGTAATCCAACAAGCTTAGCTCAGCAATGTAATAACACAGACAATCATGTTTGAGATCAGAATTTATCTGCATTGGAGCATGATATATCCATAAATGATTTGTAAAGAAACATAGATTAAGAACATTTCTATAGTCTTCCATACCATCATTGTATCTTGAGAAATTTTGCTAAAAATCCTGCAAGTGTAACACAATAGTTAGATTTTGGAGTTTACAAAAATGGAAGAACATGTTCCTAACCTTACAAAAGTTTTAACAGTCGGATTTCCCATTTCAAAATCCAAAAACCTAAGCAAATCTCTTTCCATATCAATAACCTAAATAAAGAAAGTATACATACACCGCTTCAACAAACACAAATTATGATGAACCAGAAGAAAAAACTACGTTCTATAAGCAGAAAAGGCTATAACCTCTTGTTTTGTGTACGTGTTGTCTGTTATATAGCAGAAATCTTCGATATGGGGTGGACTTATTTCCTCATACTTACTGGAGATTACATATACAATATGAAATACAGCAAAAAAAGTGAAATTGCTTCAAAAGGGTATTGGCTTACGCTGCAATGAGCATGGAGGTGACACCAAGAAGTTGAAGCTTATTCCTTATAAGTTTATGGGTAGACAGGTATCTGTCAATATAGCTAACTGCAAGGTAAAGACTATCTGAAACAAGCTTGTACTCCTCTGCAACTTCTACTAACCAGTCAATCAGAACAGCTCGCATAGCAGGGGTTATGTCTGATTGAACATTTTCCATGTAATCCGACAATGGCCGGTTTTTCGAATCGATCTAGCATTAAAAAAACAAGCAAATCTGGAATTACAAACTATACCAAGGTTTAAATACAGAAAATAGGATGAAAGTGAAATTACCTCCAAAGAGTGGAGATGCTGAAATATCAATGAAGCATAACCAAAGCTCTGGCGTTCATCTCTTCCCCTGCATAACGAGGATTCCGAATTCTCTTGACTTAACGAAGATCCTAATGCAATCTCCGCCTTAAATTTCTGGGTATTATTTCGAGTATCTAGTTTCCCAGCCGCATTTGAAACGCGGGATAATACATTTGTATTGGTAATGTCACCGAGAACAGTCCTTTTTCTTGCAATAGACTTCAGTGAGGCAGATGGGTTATTGCATTTCTCGCGTTCCCCTCTTTTTCTTTTGAGAAGTTTGTTTTCTGAATCGGCCATTGGAGCTATACGTTCCGTCGTCGGGCTTCTGGAAATATTGGAAAACGGTGATGCTTCAGCCTTGACGATAATGGACTGGTTTATATGAATTGAGGCGTGAAGAAAACACAGATTAGGAAGCGGGCAGACGATTTTGGTACTTAGCGATTTGGGGTTTCACTGAAAAAGGGGAATTGAGAGAATCATTGAATTTCATCCCGCCAATGAACCTTTCAAAAACCTTGTTGCCGGGTCGCGGGGAGGGAGAATTTCTAAAATACACAAATTTAAGTTCTAAATTATCTATATATCTATTAATTGTTTATATATTAAATATATTATTAAAAAATAAAAAATCCAGGGAGTTAAATGCAATTTTTCAAAATATTATAAAAATAAACTTATTGTGAAGTTACCCAGACTCGACCCGATTACGTCGATATGAATCTAGTTAATCGTGTTTATGTATATATTAGATTGAGAAATTAAAACTCAATATATTTTCATTAGAAATATATAGAATTTAAAATCTTATTTTATTTTGCTCCATTAATATAAAGTAAGATAATATTATTAATGTTTAACCCAAAAAACAATATATCATTCTATCTAAAATCTTAATCCAAATATTAAATAGACCCGATGTATCTGAGTACCCGTTTGACTTTATAGTAATGCAACTAAATAAAAAAATTATTGTATTTTATATCTAGTTTATTATAAAGATATAGGGATTGTTTGGTTTCATGGTGGCCGGTGAGATGTAGTCACCGCACCGTGATTTTATTTTATACAACCAAACAGTTTGAGAAATTGCGGTGATTGTACGGAGTTTTTGGAGGTCATGTGGTCACACTTTGATACGTATGGTCAATCCACCGTGATTTGGTAAATTTCAAAATTACCCTTCAAAGTTCAATTAATTAATTTAAAACCAAACCAAAGTTGTGGTTCTAGATTTTTAGGTTTCTTCTTGCAAGATATGTATTCAATTGTATGGATTTCTTTTCGGTTTTTCTTCCGATTTTTTCTTTTCGGTTGTTCTTATGATTGTTTATTTTTGTTGAAAATTTCAGAGTTCGGTTGTTTTTTATTTGGATTATATTCATATATAATAAATATATTAATATAAATATTAAAATACACATTTTATTAAAATCACAATACAATCAGTGCAGTTTTTGCAAACAATTTTCTAAATCCCGATCATAATTATTACAGTAATCTTAACGCACGGTACGATCACCGCACCTCACCGTGATTTTGAAAAGCTAAATTAAACAACCCAATATTCATTTTAATTTGAATCCGTACAAAACCCGAACTCAATTAACATGACTCAAGATCACGTACTCGGGTCGTTTCAATCGAATCCATGTCTATATTTGTGTTACAAAATAAGTTTATTTTTATAATATTTTGAAAAATTGCAACTAACTCCATAGATTTTTTATTTTTAATAATAGATTTAAATTATAAACAATTAATAGATATATCGATAAAATAATCAAAGATGTTTAATTGTGTAATGGTTTTAAAAGGATAGTTAGTTTGGTAATTTGGAACTTGAATCATATGTATTTTAGAAATTCTCCCTTGCCCGATGTGGAGGGGTTTAATTCTAGACAATAAATCTGGAGGATAATTATAATATTTATCAAGATCTCTGAAATAATGTAATTTATATTTTAACAAAATAATAGGTTTATTAATTATTTTTACATTGTAAATTAATTTTGTTATTATTTCAAAATAAATAAATAATTGAATTTTATAACTATTATTATACATCATTAACGCATTGGTTTTATTTTATAAGATAATTAGTTATAACATTTTTGTCTTCTCAATGATGTAAAAGCAGTAAAACAAAAGAGAATGCCTATTTATATGATTTAACAAATTATATTTCACATTTTGGTAAATTAACTTTTTTGAAAATAAAATTAGTCTTCATACTTCAAATTTTTAACAAAACTAGTAATAATACTCTATATGTTTTGTAAAACTAGTTCTCCAAGTTCAAAATTGTGTAGTAAAATTTAGTTTCAATTTTTGGGACTAGTTTTGACACACGATAACCGAATTTAACAAATTCTAGAAACCTTAAAGTATCTCATATTATGTCTGGACATAATTATTCTACACATTATTATTTTTTATTATATATGACGATGATTATTTGTAATGATGTTTTTATTATAAAAATAACACTTTATATGTTAAATTTATAGTTGCTATTGCATTTATCAAATTAAACTATAATCGCACTGTCTAAAGTACCGTTTAATCAAAACGTTTAAAACATGGTAGAATTTGTCAAAATCACGAGAATGTGGATATCAAAATATCATTTTCTCAAATAAAATATAATGTAAATAGACAAAAAATAAAATAAAATATACCATAGATATTATTTACCTAAACTTTTCAAAAAAATTTAGTAAAGCATCAACAATAATCAGGATTCCTCACAGGGTAAGATCTTATCAGATGAATTACTCACAGACTCATTCAAAGTGTAAGAAAAGATATCAATAGGAGGAGAAATATTGCATCTTGTAATAGTTTTCTGAGATTTACCTGAGAAATGATGATCAAGATAAAGAACAACGACACTGATGTCGTCGTGGAAATGGCGACGGATTCCTTTCTCTATCTTCTTGATGTCTTTGTATCTCAATTCTCTTTTCCTAGCAGCTTCATCAAGTGCTGTTGATACTAATCTCTTGGCAATTCCCTGCAACAGAATTGAATTTGTTTTCAATATTTAGAATGTAATGAAGTAACATTGTACTTACAGATCTTGGATGTTTTGATACTATCTGAACAGCCGTAGAATCGGAGATGTGTTCCCAAAGACCATCGGAGGCGAATATTATGAACGAGTCTTGTGGCCGGAGTTTTCGTGTTAAGATTGAAGGTTCAGCAGACATCAATGGCTGCTTCATGGGAACAAAATTCCTTTGTTGCTGGAAAATGGGATCTCTGTGAAACTCAGGCTTCTTTAGATAAACATCCCCAATGGACCTCGAGACCTGAGGAGAAACAACATTGTATGATTAGTGGTAATGCAATGAGACACTCGGATTTCGATACAGTATAGAGAGAAACAAGTTTAAACTCAAGACAATCACTTTATAAGATCAGTTTCATGTGGCTCCAATAGTTCAAGCGCTTTGTTAAAAATGGCACCATCAAAATCAGCAACCAAAGTTCTTTGTTGAAATTATAGAATCTAACTGAAATTATGAACGGTCATTTAAAAGACATGATCAAGTGTTCTATGTGATGACATTCGTCATCCTTATAAATCTAATTAATTTCATTTTTCTAACTAATGTAGGACAAATTCAACATTCTTCGATATAAAGTATGACAAAACATGTTAAAATGTATCATAGAATTCCATTTCGGTATGTAGAATTTGATGTACCTGAATTATTCCCTTGATTCTCCAAGCTCCTCGGGAATAGACTACAACAGAGGCATCATCAGGATGAAGAGCTTCAACCTCCCTCCTAATACTTTCGCACGAAACATTATGGTCTATAGACAACCTTTCTGCTACAAAATCATTTTCTCCATCAATCCCTCTTCTTCCTAGAACAGCTCTTGAATCCCCCAAGTTTGCTACATACAGTTTATCATCGGATAATGCACCAACTAGACAACAAGATCCTACAGAGGCAATTTTTGGGTTGACTGGCATTGTTCGGTTTACAAATCGAGTAAAGTCATCTTCTGTTGCATTGAAGGCCTTCTTCATGACATCCGCTGATAATCCCCCTTGCTCTTTTGAGAATTCTACAACAAATATTGAACAAAATTCAGAAATTAAGTGTCACAAAACCAGTTTCTGTTGAAATAACTATCTTGCACACAACTTTAAAATTCCTCAAAAGCAACCTAAAACTAAAATCCCTAATATGCCTCACAAAAATGAGAGTCACGTACTTTGTAAATAGGAGAAAAGGTGCTGATTAACGAATCGAGAAGCCTCAGGACCACCGTGACCATCGTAAACTCCAACGTATGTAGCGGACGGCGAAATGTAAACCTGACTCTGATCTTCAAGGATAGAATTGGCCTGCACAACCGCAATCGAAAACTCTCCGGTAGCATGCGGTTTCAAATCCATCTGCCACATCATCGGATCACAATTCCGCTGCTCAAAACAACGAAAACAAGACGATCGCAACATCCTTCTGGTTCCACTACCTTCAAGATCTGGACAATTCTTGGTTTAATTATCAATAATCACGGCCAAAACACTGGTGAGATCGAGAAAAGATGTGCAAATTTGGGTGAAATTGGAAAGTTTAGTAATATAGAGAAGTGGGAGAGAAACAAACTCGGCGTTGACATGAATCGAGAGGGATACAGAGCTGACACGACGCGCTTATCCTTTTATTTCGATGATTTATAAAGTACAATATGCCTTTTTAACATAAGTACAATGTGTATATTTTCTCTATTTTTTTAGACATCAAAATGATGTTGATAAAAGAGAAAGGGGCATTCCGAGAATCGAACTCGGGACCTCTCGCACCCGAAGCGAGAATCATACCACTAGACCAAATGCCCTACGATACGAAATGCTTCAGTCAGAAGCCTTTACCCATAATCTATCTTTCTGTTCCTACAATAAATCTATATTGAGTTCTTGCTTACAATGTACATTCTCGTTACTCTTCATTGGGCGGAATAACAAAGCTAATGCTTCAATTTCCAATTCTCTAATTCCATGATAAATTAAGTATCTAAATACATAAACACAAAACACAACACACAGCCAGTATAAATCTTATTCGAATCCAAATCGGAGTGCCGAATTCCATTTTCCGGTCTCCATATTCTTTGCAACGACAACCCTCCTCCTTATACGTATACATTTTAATTCACTGATAAAATCATATGCTGCTATGCATGGATCTTTAGTAAACTCAGCAAATGCCAGAAAGGTGAATAAACGAACCTCCGTTTCGATTGCAGATTATAGCCACGAGCAATATCGTTGTAAATAGTCTTCATTAACTTACCAAACCAGGATTATTCCTGGTTTTCAGAGTCAATAATGCAGCCTCTGCAAAAGCTTGTGCTGCTTCAGCTTCAGCTTCAGCTGCCTCAGCTTCTCTAGCAGCTTGTTCAGCTTCAGCAATTGCTGCTTCTGCTTCAGCAACAGCTTTTGCTGCTGCTTCTGCAGCTTCTTCTGCAGTCATATTTCTGATCTTCGACAACTCTAAATCATCAACTCTTGTAGAAATCCTGTGTTTTCCTTCAACTGGAACTGAATGGTTGTTCCTTTTAACATCATTTGATGTCGAAGCTGCCGTGATTTTATACTTGCGTTTCATCTGCAGAACAAAAAAGTTATTAAAATAGATGATAAACCTTGGAAAAATAAGTCTTTTAACACCTTAATAAGTTTCCCAGTTGCAACCAGGTGTTTGAGTTTTGTAGATAATGCCCTCTTAAAATTTGGAGGAGCCCAATATTGATCCTATACAAAACAAGGGAGCTGTGTAATTAAAGCCAACGTAGAAGAGCATCGAACAATATGTTGAAATTATAGAGTCTGACCGAAAATACGATGGGGAGCGTGAACGAACGGGATTAAGGGGAGGAATGCCATCGCATTAATCCCGTTGGTTCATGCACCACCGTAGTAATTTCGGCCATACTCTATAATTCATACACGATATGTATAAACCTGCATTGATCAAGTCAATTCCAACTTATGCACTGAATTCGTTGCATGTATTTTACCGACATCGAATAGTTGTTCTCGTTCATTCTTTTTATCGCAACATTAAAGCAGATCGGCTCATCAAATTTAAAGTGAAAAATTAACCTCAATGTATCCAGCTATAGTTGATTTGTTAGAACCACCAGGCTCCTTCAAGTTGTTTATAGCCTTCATAATGAGATTGTCCAGTCTAAATCAAAAGCATAAAAAACATCCATGGTCAGGTAATTTTCTTCTGTTGAGAAAAAATACGAATTCGATTTTTCGAAGCTTAATACGTAGCAAAATTTCACGAATACATACTCCTACCTACACATTGGCTTCCACTTCAAGAGATTCGAGTAATTTTCATTGTTTAATAAAGGAAACACAAATTTCTAGAGTACAAAAGCTCAATATCAAGTGCAAGCAATAACGATATCTAGAAACACAAATTTAACCAAGTTATTCGTTATTCTAACAACATGTATTCATGTTGTAATTACACGAATTTATGTTATAGTCGTAAACAAACTAATCACACTCCTCAACATGTGAATCTATGTAAAAAATGAGCTAAATTATAACCATAAAAATTATATTCTTAAAGCGGTAAACAACCAAATAAAAGACAAACCTCACGAGTCCATGTTCTATGAATAACTAACCTCATGATGGATCTTTTAGGAACATCAGATTGTGGAGAGCCTCCTGAAGAAGCATTTTTCTTCATACCAACTATTTCATCATCACTTTGGCTTAAGGCTTCAGCTGTAGAGCTCTCACCATTCTTACGTCCCGAATGCATTCTTTTAAGTGCAAGCCTCCCACGGTTACGCGATCCCCATCCATTTGCCATAACACTCATGTTCCTCCACTTGTCCTAAAATCGAATAACACAATGATGCAATGAAACATTTGAAATCAAATAAGCACAAGATTATACCTTCAAATCCACGTTAGAACGCAAATAAAGGACTCCACTAAATTGTGGATCCTTAAGAATTGTACGCCATTTACCAGGTCCATGCTTAAGGACTCCAGCCTTAAGTGCTGCTTCTTCATCTGGAGTCCATTTCTGTTTTGGTGCGCCCATTAGGGATCAAGCACAGATTGAGAATCAAACAGTACAGCACCTGCAAAAGAAATAACCACTTAAATCCACAAAAACAGCTAATCTTGAGATCATGAAGAAATAGAGAAAAATCCCAAAAGAATCTGAGAATCCCTACACAGATTGGAGCTAAATCACTACCTCAAAGATAAATGATCACAAATCTACACCACACCCTGATCCTCAAAATCGATATTTAATTAAATTGGGGAAAAGAGGAATCCTACCCCCGAATTCCCCAAATGTCCAGAAGAAAACAAACGGAATACGACACTGAGGAAAAAAGCGACTTACCTGCTTTGATCCGAAGATCTGATAACCAGAAATCTGACGTCCTCCTTTGTTCTTAATGATTCATTTGTGTCTGTTCTTTGGGAATGTGGGTATCAACTGTGAAAGGCAAGATCGGTTCTTGCCGCCACGTGGACTACAAAAAAAGGTGAAACTAGAGAGAACTTACAGTGAATATTGGGACAATGAAATGCCATTGTAGGGAATTGTATTCCTCATCACAATACTCATAAATATTATCCGGAATTTGTATTTTTATTGTATATATATGAATATCATATTTGCCTTATTAATTACCAAGGGATGTACATGTATTTTGCATTTCAAGTTATTTATGTTTCTGAGTGCTTTGTTTTTTTAAAATTTTCGCACTAGATACGCACCGGATGCTTTGATAACCTTCAAAATACTAATTTATTATTAAATAAATATGACTTAATTATGAAAATACTAATGAGGATAATGAATTTAATAACTATATAAATGAAATATTTAAGACAATATTTTCATACGGGATTGTATAATTTTGCTCGGTACTGGTATTATCACCCGATATCGGCTATTATGGTCGATTTTTGGGTTTTTTCAGATCTAATCCTAAAAAATTAATTTTTTAAAAAATAAAATAAAATTTGGTACCGATCGTACCGATCATACCGATCCAGACCGATACGTGATTCCGGACATGTATGAAAACAATGATTTAAGATTGAAAATGAAAAAGAAAAAGAAAAAGTGATTACTAATATTCTATCTTTTGTTACTTTTTTAAAATTTATCAAAAACTTTTAATTAGTGAATTTTAAATTCAAATTATTATAATTTTATGTTTTCCAAAAATTAAAACATTTAGTGTTAATTACCTGCTATCTCTTGGCCGGGCCAACTTTCACATGTCACATACTACTTTTATTGGGTTTTAATTAAATATTTACAAATCTTTTAATCACATTACAAAATCACTATTCGACCATGTGAGCTTAGCGCTATAGTAAACTAATTGTGTTGTCTTGATAGCGCAATTTACAAAGGTGACAAACTGTGATAAATATGAAATTATGAAGTCAAAAATAGGGATTTATTTATAATGATTAGTATTCTAATTAAATATCATAATATGTAAAAAACATTCACACAATATCATTTCATTTTGCCGAAACAAAACCGAATGAGGAAGTGGTCACTGGCCACATTATTGATCTAATCCGGTATATGTTTTATTCCTTTTTAAACCGATTTAAATATAATCTATAAAGGATGATGTGCAAATTTAATCTTCATAGTTTCCTATTTTGATAATTTTGATCCTCTTACTTTGACAATTACAGCAAATTAAATATCTTAATTTTATGTGTGGCAAAATTAGTCCTCATACTTTCCTACATTTGGCAAATTAAGTCATTCAAATTATATGTATATGGCAAATTTAGTCCTCGAAGTTTGTAATTTGTGCAAATGCAGTCCTTCAACTTTGGTAATCATATATTTTGTCCTCATAATTTCATAACTTTGACAAATTTGGTCTCTGACGCCGTTCATAGCTTATCGAAAAGGTTTTGCTAGAATTCATTTGTGATAGAATTGGGTGATTTTGAGAGGATTTTGTTGAACTTAGAGAACAAATTGCTCAGCCCTACCCCCAAAAATTACAATAACAGATTCTACGATTCGGCCCGCACACGAGCGACACTAGCAAAGAGACGAAAACATGAAGACAATACAATGAGGAATGCATAACTTCGGTGGAGCAGTGGCGAAGTAAGAGAAGCGAAGATGAATCTGCGTAACTTGGCGGAGCAGTGACAACGGCGAAGATGAGGAGAAGAAAATATGGGACTGTAACGTAGAAGAAAATATGAGCTAACGGTTGAAAATTACGACGTTAGGGTTTCGAATGACCCATTTTGCCAATTTCTCAAAATTATGGGGACCAATTTTGCCAGTACGTGTAAACTATGGAGATATGTTTTGTTCGATTTAATTTAGAGGACTAAATATGAACTTTGATGACCAATTTTACCGAATGTCAAAAAGTACAGGGACTGAAAACGTCACATATAAATTTTGAGAACTAAATTTGCCACAATCATCATACAACGAGCACTGGGCCATTTTCTCAATTTAATATGAACATTGTTTTTCTAAGATAACTAACACATAATTTTTGTACAGTGATGCAACCTTATAGCCCAAGGCATATAATAATTAAGACGAAATACTTACTTTGAGAGCCCTTTCAGTTTGGAAGAGGAGTTGCCGGATATATCTTATCATCGCCAAGGAGATCATATGGATCGACATAATGTAGTGGAGTATTGGATCCATTATGAATAAACTCTGCGCCGAAGTACTGTTACAACGAAGATTATATTCAAGTTGAAACATTATAATATAAGATAAAGAGAGATTATGCACAAAAATGGTGATTACCAGGTACAGAGCAGAGAATGATGCAACAGTAATGAGGACCAATGGCCAAAACCCAAGAAAAAAAGTCGCTCCCAGACTTAACAAAAGCTTCGCTCGTGGAATCAGACCCTGTGTTGCATTCAGAAATGCAGAACAATACCATGAATGAATTGTAACTGTAAAACTTTTATTTCTGAATCATATCACATTAGAATCTCTCTACCATTTCTTTAAATCGGGTAAAGAAGTGACAAATATCAAGTTTCACTGTACAAAATGGAAAATAGCTGAAAAAAGCAAATTTACGCTATAAGTCGCATAAATGGATCCCTATAAAGATTTGGGATTTATTCTCACTTATTCTATCAATTTTCGCATAGTAAAGAGATTTATCTAACGTACACCAACTCCATAAGGGAAGGTGTATGGTATCACAGCCGCCACCGGACACAACAAATGAGATAAAGAGCATTCAAGTTTGCATGTATGAGAGACTGAATTAAACAGAAGTAGAATTATTCGAACCTCCAAGCCTTCACTGTTGAGTAACCTTGACATTTCTAGTTGATTAGATATGTTGGTTTTTGCATCCGTTGTGGTTCCATTTCTAGCTGAATAATTCCAGCCACCATCTTCTTCCTTGAAATTGTTGGTTTTATTTTCCTCTAGCAACGAAGTAGGAGTAATCCCTCGCCTCTTAAGTTCTTTCATAAATAACGACTCTGGTGGTTCTTCACCTGAAACTATAGTGTTCAAAGCATAAATATGTAAACGTAATTTTTAGCAACCACTATAAGGTAGAAATTGAATAACCAAAAATTTCTGAAAGCTTCTATACAAAAATTATTTTGTTGTGCTTGTTACATCAAGGAGAACAGTTAACAGATTTCCTAGTTGCTTTCAGCAGAGAATCATCATCATCACTCAAAGCATATATTTTCATATTCACTTTCAAGAGAAGAAAGTAGCAGGCGAACAGCCTATTCACAAACAATGATTGACGATGCAAACACAGAAATAAAAATCTAAAACCTAAAGTTACTCAAAATCCACTACAACTCCACTAAAATATGTTTTATTTGGCGAAATTATACCAGCAGCAGATGTTCCACGCAAACAAGAGAATATATTGTAACCTGACAGATCTACATCCACAGAACCAGATACTTCCTAGTTACTTTCGTGAGAAGAAAAAACCAGGCTTATAGAATAAGATTGAAGAGCCAGACAAAAATGTAAATCTAGAATTTAATTACTCATTAAACATTAAAAGCTTTGTTACGAATGTGAATGCTCTACCACAACATTACAAAAATCTTCTCATTTGACGAAATCATACTAGAAGCAGATTGTTCCATGCAAACACAGAATTTATATCGTAAAATGACAGAACAACTCCCGCCGTACGCCATTCATACTCGACGAAACACTGAATATTTCGCATACAATAAAATCAATAGACTCTGTCAACAAATAAGAACAAAACTACAACATATAGGTTCGGCCTTACCATTGCTTCGATTCTCACTGTCTTTTCCTTTACAGTAAAGCCTAAATCGCCGATAGCAGAGCAGCGCCGCTGAATTATGAAGCCTAGCGCTACTTCTGGAAGAAATCCTGGAACCGAATTCCGAGCAGAGACAGCCAAATCTAAGCGGCGAATTCGTTGCAGTCGACTTCATCAACGTAAGGCAAGCCATTCAAGATGATCCTCTCCCGAAGATTCAAAAAAGATCTTGAACCATACTCCGTAAAATTATAGAGCTACTGCCTGAGAAACTGAAACGACCACACGAAATTTAAACCTCATTTTTCACGAGGAGGGATGCTCCACTGGGACCCGCATTTTGTGGACAAGAACGTTGGAAAGGCTGGTAAGCAACGTGGCTTCCTATCTTAAGCATATTATTCATATCTATTTTTATTGAAATTTTGATGCAATTATTTCATATTCTATTATTGAAATTATTTCAAATTTTGATGAAGTTAGGGATGTGCATGAAAATCGGTAATTCGAAAAACTTAGGTAAGTTAACTGTAATCGAACCGATTTTTCGGTTATCCCAACTGCAAATACTTATTCGGATCGAATGTGGTTTCAAGTCGGATACGATTTTTCAAAATTCATATCCGGTCCAATATTTTTATTATATTATATTTTTTAATTATTATATTATATTATATTGCATTATATTTGTTGACAACCTTTAAACCGGGTACCAAGGATGTGTTCTTGTTGATAACCATTAAACCCGGTACCAACGAGGAGTCATAAGCAAGAATGAAGGTGGTCAGGCCCAATTGAGAATTCGACAGCTGAAATTATCAAACAGACCGATCGGTCCCGGAAAACAGCTTAGGGCGATCGGTCCAGGCAAACAGCATAGGGCGATCGGTCCAGACAAACAGCATAGGGCGATCGGTCCCTGCAGTTTACTTAGGGGCAGCATACCGATCGGTCCTGGCAGTTTGCTTAGGGCCAGCAGACCGATCGGTCCAGCAGACTGTTTAGGGCCAAGCAGACCGATCGGTCCCGACAGTTCGCTTAGGACCAGCAGACCGATCGGTCTGGTAGACTGCTTAGGATCAAGCAGACCGATCGGTCCCAGCAATTTGCTTAGGGCCAAGCAGACCGATCGGTCCTGACATACTGCGTAGGTCCCAACAGACTACAAAGGCACTGACAGACTGCATGTGGGCCCATCAGCATGCATTCCATGCTTCAGGCTCAGCCACACTTTCCAGCATAGGGAAACACATTGTCAGAGGTGGTTTCAGGACGTGGACCACACGTGTTTCTCCCTCTATAAATGCAGAGCTAAAAAAGAAGGCCAATTTCGAAGAACCCTAGCAGCTGTAATTTCATTTCCGCTGCTCTTATTCCCTTTGTATATTTCATTGATTTATTAATGAATTTGCCGTGGAGGTTCTCCTCTCGGCAACGTGGTTTTTTCCCCCTTTCTTAAGGGGTTTTTCCACGCTAAAATCGTCTGCATTCTTTCCATTTTCTTATTTCAAGTTGTCTCCACAAACAACAAATAAAACCGATTTTCAGAATCCGATAACTATTGGTACCCCCTAAAAAGGAACCACAACAATATTATTTTATTTTTTTTAATTTTGAAAAAGTTAAAACGTTATATATGATAATACGTTTTTTCTTATTATAAATATTTGTTTCTTTTGTTAATATTTATTTTTTATATTTTATTCTTATTTTTCAGAAATAACCGATATAAAAGAATATCAAGTAATCAATATCGGAGTTTGTTTTTTTAAATTCATATATTTCTAGTAAGTTAGATAATTCTTCGGATATTTTATATTATCATTTAAAATGTAATTAATTTTATTATTGATTTTATTTTTATAGGTTGTGATTACGAATATTTAAGTTAATTATGTTTATTTTTTGGAGATTCAAGCAAAAAAATAATTCATTGTTTATCATTAATGTTCATTTCAAAAAAATAATTCATTATTTACGTGCATTTGTTTTAATTCAAGTTTTTTTGTGGATGTTTGAAAATTCTGAATATAGTTTTTTTGGTTGTTTTATAATTTGTATATTTATCAAATAATAAACTTTTTTTTGGTGATTAGTGGTAATTTCTTATAATCAATTATAATTAAAAAATAAATATTAGGGTATCCGCAAATCGATCTGCAAACCGATCCATTATTGCGGATCGGAAAAATCATGATCGGATCGGTTACCTGATCCACGCGCACCCCTATTTGAAGTTGTTTTCCGAAATTTATTTATATAGGAGAATTGCTTGAATAAGTTTTGTTGTGATATTCATGAATCACCCATTACGTATTATGTTATTACAATCGTTATTCTTGAGTGTAAATTTTATCTTTTATTTAGTGATGAATGTTGAGTTGAATTAAAATGAAATTGAAAATTCTACAAATAATAATATCTGAATTCTTTAAATTATGTTACCAATGATGAAAATACTCGTGAAGATTGTGGTAAGCACATGTGACAATGGGTACGTTTGGAACATCGTTTGGTAAATAGCGGTGAGGTGAGATGATTGTACTGTGCTGTGAGGTGAACTGATCGTGATTTTAAAAAACTGTTTTTGAAACAGCGGTGCAGTGATAGTGATGTCATAAAATGACTTTTTTGCCCTTATTTTTAAATAATTGTTTATAACTTAAAAATTATATTTCATATTATTTTATGATAAATTCGTTATTTCAAAACTACATTTTTAAATTGTTATATATATTTTTATAGTTTAAACACATAATTGATAGAATATAAGAAGTTATTGATCAAAATTATTTTATTAAAAAATAAACTATAATTTATCAAGGGTAAAATTGATATTTGGCAGGTGCGTTCTGGTGGCCGTTGGGTTAACCTAGCTGTGAACTCACCGTTGTTTTCTGCGGTCATACGAACGCAGTTATTAATGATGTTTGGTAAAAGTAGAATACAACTACGATACGTTCACCGCACCGAGCGGTAGACTGGGTTTCCAAACATCACCAATGTAATTTTCGCAAAGATACACTAAATCAAATTTCCTTACCTTATTGAAGGACAACTAAACAACATCATTCAAATCAAAATGTGCAAGAACTTGATAGATAGATTGTTGGATCAATTTATTTAGGGGTAATTTTGCAAAAAAATGCACACTTTCAAAGGTCATATACTTTAGTGTGTTCATTAAATATTCTAGATAACTTTTAATATGTTATTTTAAGTATCCTAGAGGTATTATAATGTATCTAGGTATTAAATGTAAGTAAAATTTCTACATATATAAACATATGTTATCTTCCATCGAGCTACCATGCTTTGAAGATAAGATTGTTAGATGCTGAAGTAGATCATATAAATGCTGGGTTACATAGTACTAAATAATTTTGGTCAAATAAATGAGTCACTATTATTTGTAATGGATTAACTGATCCACAAAAACGATGATCACTAATTAATTTTGTTGTTATTAATAGTCATTATATTGTATTTTTTCTTGCTATTAACTATGAATATGCCCTACAAAGATCAATTTTTTATATGAAACTGAAAAGGTGGTTGAGGAAGTAGGAATTAAAAATATTAATCAAGTAATTACTGAGTTATTACTCTAAATTTAGCATCAAATGATATTTTAATGCAGACATGTTAAATATCAATTTGTCTTTTGGATTTGATATAAAATTTGTATTGATTTATAAGAACAAAAATATATTATACTAAATGACTTGTTCAAATTTTGTATGATACAGTCTTCTCCATATGTGCATATCCATGCACATAGAATAGGCATGCAGAGCAAACTTAATGCATAAAACATATTTAGCAAGCTTCTGTGTCATAAAATTCGAAATGGAAAACTATTACAGTGAAGAAGATGGACTTTAAGTGAAACAACTAACTGGATATGAGTTTGAGTCATTGAGGAGAATTAATGAGATTCATTCTGATTCTACTAGAACGCCGCACCGGAGTCATGATTTCTTCTTCCTCTCCATTCGCCTGAAAGTATATAAAAAACCAAGTTCATATTTAATGTACAATAAAATAAGATGCATTCGCTTACAGCTTTGATTGGGATTCTCTCAAATGTAGTGAAGCTTCCAAATGAAGAAGGCGAAATATCTGATGAAGAATCATCTCTGTGTGTCTTTTTCCCTCTTCTCTGAACTTCACTTTCTCTGTCTTTTTTCATGTTGTTTTGAAAGCTGCTCATTTCAGAAGGGCATGAGTTTCCACAAGATGCTTCAGATTTCGCAGTACCAGATGAAATATAGCTTTTCTTGAACTGATGATACGTGAATAATGCAATCACTGTTAAGCCTCCCAATATTGAATAAACTTCCATTGTATGGTAAAAAGCCAACTGATCTATAGAGTTTTCTTTCTTAGCATCATCATCATTTCCAACTTCAGGTTCAGTTTCATGGCTTTCGGATAAATCCCCAGTGTAAGTTTCGATAATTTGCATTGACTGGAGAAGCGCTTCAGGATCAAGAAGTGATGATCCTAAGCCACCTCTACAAGAATCATCAGTTTCTTGCTTTGGCTGTAAATCCAAAAGTGTGGGAGGATCAGAAGTAGCTATTCGTGTTTCTAACTGATCTAGAAGCATTCCCGAATCACCGGAGTTTATTCGTGTTTCAAGCACAATTTGCAGATCTTCAAGGTTCTCTTCCGTACTAACAGTTGCTTCATTCGCTTCAGTTTCAATGAAATCATCAACATAAGCCTCTCCACTTTCTGTGTTATCTTCTTCGGGATCATATAAAGCGGGTTTTTCGTTCAAGCCCTTAAATTTATGATCCCATATTATGTCGTTTGGCAGCTCAGAATTGTTCATATATAGTGGCCGTGCTGTTTTTCCACTCTTCCCTAGTTCAACAGCAAGGCTAAATATGAAAGCTTTTAAATCACCTGCAACATGGCTGGCTAACCAGAGAAGCTCATTTTTAGCTCGAGCAGCAGAGATGACGATGCTGAAATCGGATAAGCTCGAAGCTTCTAGAACAACCTTCGTCACTGAAGGAGAATACACTTGAGAGATTGATGTTCTTGCTAGAAATAAGGTAAGGAGAAGAAAACACATTAAACCAGAGATTGCCCAAGTTTTCTTCTTATTTCTACTCTTACTTGCCGAATTCGAGACGACTGCTAATGATTCGGAAGCATGATTCTCAACTTCTTCCTCTATTTGCTCTATTCCTATTACCATATCTTCTTCATTTGGATCAATGAATGGTGATTCTTCTTCTTGCAAATTATCTCCCTGAGAATCCTCTGTAAAGCTGCTTTCAGACATAAGATCATCCTCAAACTTTACGAATTGAGAAAGAAGCCCCTTTTCGATTGGTTTGTAATGACGAAACTGAGGACGTGGAGACAAGTAATTCGTTTTGGGATCATATGGAGGCAATTCATGATCAATCTCAACTGGGGTTTTATTAGGTGAAACATAAGAACAAGAGTCATTGCTCTCCATACTACTGGAATCAGTGAGAATTGATTCAGAAGCTTCTGCGAAAGTGACCCTTTTTGTAGACTTGGAGATAAACGGGAGGGATTCATTTGGAACAGAAGCATTTGAGTCTATATTCATTTTCTGCACCAGTTCAGTTTTCTGTTCTAAATCTTGGTGCTTTGAGGAAAAAAACATGGCTTTTCCATCGGACAACAAGATCGAGCTTCTCATGGGATCGTTCCTCTCAACCAACGGTTTCTTCCTCGGCGATGATGCGAATTTTGAAGATGCGGAGATCGTTGGGGACATGAAATTTTTACTGGTTTTAGCAGGTGAATGAATTCCCATAACTCTTATATTCTGATCTTTCTCTTCATTCTCCTTTTCTTCTTCACATTTTACATGGCAAGAATCAGCAGCCCTACCTTCTTTATCCACAGAACGCCTCCCAAAATCTGACAATACAAAAACATAAACGAAAATCTTGAGAAACGCCGTTAAATTTTACAGAAAAGACTACTAACCACAGGGGCTGTTAGCTGGAGTGATGGGTTGGAATCTTCTGGAAAAAGAGGCATTGCTGGTGTCGAAGCTTCGGCGTGTGGAAGGACTGGATTCTGATGTTCTGGAGACGCCTCTGGCGTAAAATGGAGATGGGGATCTCGTTGAATTGACCGCCATTGATGGAGATTAGAGAGATGAAAGAGTTTTTGTATCTTGTCTTCACTCAAAGCAGAAAGTATCGCAAGAATGGAAAGTGGAGAGAACAGAATCCTGTAAACGATTTGGGGAAGATCGTAATTTTGATTATGTGAAGAAGATGATTTGTAACGGCTAGTTAAATTCAAAATTCTACCGTTGCAGATGGGTCAAAGAATGATGAATTATTTGGCCTACACCAAATTTAGATGATTTTTGTAATTTTGATTTTCAAAATTATATAATTGTAGATCTCAAAATATTAATATCTCAAGACTAAATATTACTACAAAATTTTGGGATCAAATTTACCAAAACTATGAAAATTTGGTGAGCCCAATTTTCTCTAATTATTTAGTAAAATGAAAGTTTGATAACCCGATACAAATTTCGGATATATGAACAAATAGAACATTCTTCACACACATGCTTTCAACAGAAACACAGAAGCTAGTGCCGTTTACCTTTCATGTCCCTTTTTTTGTGTCCGGATTTTTCCTTTGATCCGTGTTTCTTGTGGCATCTTTTCCGGGACGCGATACTTTCCTTCGTATCCCAAGCCAGTTCATCGTCGTATGAATCAAATTTCTTCAGAAACGACAGCCGTTCCGGAGGAACAATGAGACCAGATCTTTGTAGACTTTCATCAGTTGAGAGTTTTGAGCTGTGTCCTCGAGAATCAGGACCCATTTCATCCATTCTGGATCCAACGGTGCCGCGACCACGTTTAACTCTGTTGTTTAAATGATGGTTACGAATCGCATGAACAAAACAGGATTGAAAACAGAATGAAAGAACATACCTTAGGTTTAGAAACTCTTCCACTTCATCATTCCTTAAACCTTCATCTTCAGTTGGATGAAAAGTTTGCTTTGACTGTGCATTTGAAAAAGAAAAACAGGCACTTTCAGCATCTTTGTTGCTTCTGCTCTTTTTCCTACAAGGTTTAAAAATCTTGTCCTTGCCATCTCTCATTGTTCTTCTTGTATGCCTCGATTCTCTGATCCGATTGTCCAGTTCTATCTGTTTTTCTCTAATCCTCCACATCTCGTTTACTTCAACGACACGATTAGCTGCAAGTAAACTTCCATGTATGATGCAACCACAAAAGAGATTTACAGATGAAGCCAACTTGATAACAGCGAAGATGGGATAAGTTTATGTTCCTAACAAGTAAGTTGGGCCATAAATACCAGAAAGCAAAAGGAATGAAAGTGGCGAAAAATTGGCAAGCTATGCTGTTGATTAAATAAATAAATCAAAGCACAATGCTGGCAGAAAAAATTGGCAATGAAAACCAACCTTGTTGTACACCACGAACAGTGGCTGTTAAGAACCGAGAATTTGGTTTACACCTTACTGTAGGTTCTTTTAGATAAGCCAAAGCACCTTCCTTCTGCGCCTGACAGCGCAGCTCTGCCGCTTCTTTCAACAGAATAGCAGCTATTTTGTTTTCCGTCTCCAAATCCATGACAACTATGAAAATCGAGGCCCGATAATGATGACAGGTATTACTGATTCCCTGCAAATCGGATTGATATCAAATTCATAATTTAACAACACAGATCAATCGACATATGAAAAATAAGAATTAATCCAAAGAAAATGGAGCCCAAATCAGCGTACCAGTAGAAAAAATTAGGGCAAATTTCACTTACCCTTTGCTTCCCTCGCAATCCTGAAATCAAAGTTCAGGGATGTTCCTTCGATCCGATTTCCAACGCCGATGCTTCAAATCCGATCAGTTGCTCGGCTGATTGATCGGCCCAATATCAATGATACGAATTACGAACTCCGAAAAACCTTTCGAAACTCTTCCACTCCACGTTTGTCGAATAACAAAGTGATTTGGATTTTGGGCACAGAAATTATATAGAAAAAACGTTTTGTTGTCAATTTGGAAATAGCGATTGTTTGAATAAAATAAAATATATATTTTCCAAATAAATAATATATATATATTTATTTATTAGGGATGGCAATAAAACCCAACCCGGTGGATATCCTACCCTACCCGTGAGGGTTGGATTTTTGGTAGATATAGGGAGGGCAAGGGTTTAAAAATGATAAACCCGCTGTGGGGCGGGGTGTATATGGATTTTTACTCAAACTCAAACTCATACCTATCATACCCGCCAAACTTAATGTAATATTTAAAGTTTTTTATATATAATATTTTTAAAATATCTTATATGTCAATATGTTTGTATTATGATATGTAATTATGATTAAACGTATTATATTTATAAATTATCATACTAAGAATTTTTTTTATCAATTTTATAAAACTAAGTTTGTTTGGATAAATGCATTTTGGTGTTATCATCATATTTTCGTTTATTTTGTAACTAAGTATAATGTAAAAGGGATGTCTAAAATTTATAAATTGTGTATTTTACACATGTTTATAAATGAACATCAACTACAAAAATGGACGATATTTCATCCATTTTTTGGTAATCGATTTCGAAAGATTAAAGTGTTATTTATGTAATTTTTAATATATAAATATGTTGTTTACAATATTTTAAAATTTAGATATATTTTTACAATTTTTAAGGTTAAATGATCAAACAAAAACGATATTCATGTTCAAACATTAACGGATATTAAAATCAAACAACAATTAATTTTAATGTTTTATATTAAATATGCAATTATAAATATTAGAGAATATATTTACAAAATTTTTGAGTTTAGAGTTGTTTGATTATAACAATTTTTGTACTATTTTTATCATTTTCAAATCTTGATATTTATTTGGGAAATTTCTTCTAGAAGTCATATTTAATGTTCAAAATTTATATTTTCATCACATTTGTTATTAAGTTCGATTTTAGTCATAAATATTATGCAACATGATATATTTTTGCCACTACCGTTAAATCTAAAACGACAAAACCGTTTGTTAGTGTCATTGTGAAATTCTTCTAATTAGTCATGTTTAAAGTCTAGATTTGCTTTCTTTCTCAATGCAAGCTACGTTTCCATAGTACGAAAAAGATTTTCATCTGAATCTTTGATATAGGTTTCTAAAGAAGACTCTACATCTTAAATTTTCTTGATTGTAATCTCGACACCGTAAAATTCCCTAGCCTCTTAAACCTGGACTTCTTACATGAATCTACAAGCAATATTCTCAATTGGGAACATACATAAACAATCTGGATTTGGGGCAACAAGAAGTTACTTTGGGATTGAAGGCATGATTGAGAAGATGAAAAAAGCGAGAGATGTGAGTGGTGAATATCGATAGAAAAGAGAAGACAACAACACTCTGTGTTTCAATTTGACGGACTATTTAACGGTGATGACTAAAATTGAATAAAAAATAATACATTTATATCCTCTTTCATTCCAAGAAACATATATGATGAAAATTAACTTATTACAAAATAATTAGGATGAACAGTAAATGTCACCCATATTTATTTACATTATTTTAAAGTTCGATATGTTTATAAATATAAGTTATAAAAATAAAAACAATCTATTTTACAATATATATTACTTTTTATTTTGAATATTTTTAAGAAAATTTTAAAAATATTGTGGGACAAAATGAAAAAAATTATTTTACGTGGGTTGGATTATTCGCCGTGGGGCGGGTATTCACAAGGGTAGGGCACGGATTTGAATATTCAAACCCAATGTGGATTTGGGGCGGACATGGATTTGAAGTGATGAGTGGTGGAGCGGGCGTGGATTTGATCAAACCCAGCCCAAACCCTGCCCGTTGACATCCCTAATATTTATAAATCAAATAGATATAAAGAAAATACTATGGAGGCAACTACTTCTTAGACCGGTATATGATCATTCGTATAGATTTTTTTAATAAATAATATTAAATAAAAATAAATAGATAAATATATTGTAAAAATTTATTGAAAGTTCTATAAACTACAAGTTTCGGGTTACAAATCTTTTCATGATTTATTAAGAGAATTTAGATTCATTAAAATGGCGTAGGAGTGAGTCATAGAATGCGATTCAGTCCAACATAGATATGTACGACAAATTAGAGTTTCAATGGATTTGTTTCCAACCGCCAAATTTGTGTGCGATTCGATTCTCGTGTGATAAAATTAATCTTCAAACTTTAATTACTAGTTTTTCCAAAATTTGCAAAATATGAGAATTAGTTTTTCAAAAAAATCAAAGTTGGAGATTAGTTTTACTTTAAAAAATGAATGTTAGTTTTACCAAAATTAAAAAAAAATTCATACAAACTTTCAAAGACCTTACATATTAAATAGGCAAAAATTTATAATAAGAATTAATGTACAACTTTTATTTATCATTATTTAGAATTTTAGGAAAAGCATAAATATAATTCGAAGTTCTTTATTTAACTAAACGAAAAGTAGTTCACAAATCATACAGTAAAATACTATTATTTATCCCTTGTATTCCACATCAAGATGAAGTAGAATTTGCAGAAGTGAACATCAGAGAAATACTATTAACACAATGCCTCTCATCAACAGGAGTTGGAAATCCTTCACCTTTGAAGACATGTCCGAGGTGACCTCCACAAGCTGCGCAAGTGATCTCCGTTCGTCTTCCATCCCGATCCACCTGATAAATCAACTCCATTAATCAAAATAAATATAGATTGCTTTCAAGAAAACACTTACTGTGCTGTTTATCGCTCCAGGGAGACCTTCGTAGAAAGCTGGCCAGCCGCAACCGGAGTTGAATTTAGTGGTCGATTTGTACAGAGGAGTTTTACATGCTGCACAGGTGTAGATACCTTCCTTGTAAAACTTGTTGTATTCTCCTGTACCAGGATACCTAATATCATCATGTAAATTTAGATAACTTGTTGTACGATCACACTGAAATACATAGAAGCTATTAAATTTATAGAGTCAAGTCAATTTACATGAGGAGTGTGCTCGGATATAGTGTATAAGAGGGAGGAGACTAGACCGTAAAAACTTGAACAAGTCATTTAATATGGTCCACATTCCCTCGTGAGAGTTTCATTATTTGTGATGTGGCACAATTTCATTATTTCAACCGAAGCAACTACGAAAGATGATGCAAGAACATAATTCACTTGTAAGAGGAAAATGGCCTATGCAAAGATCGAGAGTTTCTGCTTTGAGTATTGAAACAATAGAGAAATATGGCAAACAAAGATGAATTGGCATACCAAGGTAACATAACAGGCATATCGGAAAGCTGAATTACATCACATGCTTATAATAATATCAAAAGCAATTTTATCCCAATACTAAATTTGCAAAAGCTAGATCAAATCAATTCCTTATTCCTTCACAAGTTTCAACACTCGGTATATACCAAACTAGCCAAAGCCAACAATTAGGTTAAATTTGGAGATGAATTCAATTAACTCAAAAGCATATACACAAATCTTAAGCAAAGAGGAGGAAGCCATGAGAGTACTGATCCTTGTATAATTCCAATTTGCAATTATAATCATATCAAACTAACTGGAAGCGAATAATAAACAAGACACAGAATTCCATCTTACTCAGTGCCCTTCTGGCGCAGAATACGAAACTGCTCAGGCGACAAAATAGCGCGCCATTCCTCCTCCGATTTTTGCACCGATCCAGGAGCAGCCATGGCAGTATGCTCTTCCTAAACGATGAATTCTCTAAAAAATCCAAAATAGAGGAAATCGCGATGTTGAGGCAATGGAGTTGACCTTCTAGAAGATGCCAAAGTCGGCAATTGCAAATTGGAACCCCATTCGTTAACGTCTGTCGTTACGACATCCCCTCCTCAAAAATCTTCAGCACATTTATGTATACTAATTAGTAATTACACAGTGGAATATATTTTAAAATTTATGATATTTATTTATTTAAATACTTTTAAAAAATTTAAAATAATCAAAGTGTGTTGACAGTTATACCTAAAAACCATTCCAACAACTTAATAATAATGATTTTTCTTGCATTTGTTTTTTTAAATAAATGAATTGGTCAATGAGTGCAACGAAGTCCATATTATTAGTTTATATTCGATGAATTTTCCATATAATCTAACAGTAATCTAAAAATTTGCAATTTGTAATTTCTTATTATGATGTATTCAATAATAGAATTCTTAATCTAAATTATTTACTCATTATGAAAATTAAATATTATTAGAATCCTTAACCCAAAATAGTTGGTTGACAATATTTCAAAAAAATCAAATCGATGGACAAATGACCCAAGTAGCGATTGGAATCGGTTAAATTCGATATTAATATATACGGATGGATTTTAAAATGATATGATATGATCGCTTATGATCTTAATTGGATATTAGAGTATTAAATATAAATTTATAAATTGTATATTAGGTTAATTATATAAATAAGTTAAGGGGGTGAATGAGAATTGTCAAATTATTAGGCGGAGTGGGGGAAGTTCTACCAAAACACGTTTTCTTTTTGACTTCCTTTTCTTCTTCTTTTTCCACCTATTCGACTTGTAACTCCCAACCTTTATAAGAACTCCGCCGTGGATGCCACACGGCCGGCTAATCGGAAAATCAATTCTTCAATAACAATGACGGCGGTGGAGAGTGGATTGGCGGTGTTTTTTTCACGTTCTAATTGCGATGTTAAGTTGGAGATCAGACCGGGGATTTATTCCCGCGGTGCAATGTGCAAACCTGATTCGGTTTCGTTTCCATGGAGAAGTAGAAGGAATTCGCGCTGTGAATTAAGGTTTCGGTCTCGGACTTTGAGATCGAGTCCTAGATGTGAATTTTCTCGGGATGCTGATATTGAGACCAAGTCGTCCACGTCGAGTCTTTCCGCATTGGAGCTTCTTAAAACATCTGCTGCCGATCGTATGTCTTGGATTACTCAACTTGTAGTTTAATGACTTTCCGGTTTCTGTGCTGTCTCTTTAGTCTTTATATTGAATTGGGCATTAATGCACATTTATGCATTCTAATTAATATAGTCTTGTTTCTATTCAGGTTACACGAGGGAAAGCAGCAGTATAATAGTCATAGGATTCAACTATCACACGGCTCCGATTGAGCTACGTGAGAAGCTTTCAATCTCAGAAGCACAATGGCCAAAGTCCATTGGAGATATTTGTGATTTAAATCATATAGAGGAGGCTGCAATTCTTAGTACTTGCAACCGGATGGAAATATATGTTGTTTCTCTATCGCAACATCGTGGGGTTAAAGAAGTTACTGAATGGATGTCAAAGGTACTTTCTTCCTTTTATAATCTGCATAATGCAAATTCCATGTTACTTTGCTTTGTATCGGTATGAACTAATCGTATCCTTGTTATGCTCGAATCGATCATGTATGCTTTCTATCTAGAAAAAATGAGATCCCTTATGTATGATGATGCCCAGTGGTGATAATTTGCAAAAGCTCAACATTGAGCTTTTTTGCTTATTATAGTGATTCCTATAGATTGTCTCTTGAATTTATTTTAGTTAACAGTTATGAATTGGAATGCTCTGGATTGTTTGTTACTTTGCCGCTATGTATTCTAAGGATTTCATGTACATTCTACTATTTAACAAAGTAATACATAAATATTGCAATGTAAAATGCAAAAGAATGCTTTTTTTTGGTGTTTTGAAGTGCCTGATGTTGTAATATTGGCAGGCTAGACTGCATTTGATGTATGTATGAACACATCTTGAGGCAGTGCTGAATAGTTTCTATTTATTTTTTCATGACCAAACATTAGCTATAAAGTGAACAATTCTTTAGAGATTTTGCTAATTTATATGCCATTTTTTGCAGATAAGCTCAGTACCAGTTTCAGAGTTGTGCAAACACAGATTCTTCCTTAATAATAAGGATGCAACACAACACCTCTTTGAAGTATCATCTGGACTTGATTCCCTTGTTATGGGTGAAGGCCAGATTCTTGCACAGGTAAAGCAAGTTGTTAAATCAGGACAAGGAGTTCCCGGATTTGATCGTAAAATCAGTGGCCTTTTCAAACATGCAATCACCGTGGGAAAGCGTGTGAGAACAGAAACCAATATTTCAACTGGATCAGTATCAGTTAGTTCTGCTGCTGTTGAGCTTGCTTTAATGAAACTTCCCGAATCATTACATAACACTTCGAGAATATTGGTTATCGGAGCTGGCAAGATGGGAAAGCTCGTTATAAAACATTTGGTCGCTAAAGGTTACAGAAATATGATTGTTGTGAATAGAACAGAAGATAAAGTTGCTTCCATAGTTGAGGAACTGAAAGATGTTGAGATACAATATCAGCCTTTATCAAAAATAGTTGAATCTGCTGCAGAAGCTGATGTTATCTTCACATGTACTGCTTCAAAATCTCTTCTCTTCACAAAAGAACAAGTTAAAGCCTTTCCCTCGAAACCGAGGCTATTTGTCGACATATCTGTTCCTCGTAACGTATCACCATCCTTATCCGAAATCGAAGGGATCCGCCTTTACAATGTTGATGATTTAAAGGAAGTAGTGGCTTCAAACACAGAGGAACGATTACGAAAAGCTATTGAAGCAAAAGCGATTATAACTGAAGAAGTGAACCAATTTGAAGCTTGGAAAAACTCCCTTGAAACTGTTCCAACAATAAAGAAACTCAGGGCTTATGCAGAAAGAATTCGAACTTCGGAGCTCGAAAAATGTCTATCGAAACTAGGTAATGACATTACTCAAAATGAGAAGAAAGCCATCCATGATCTCAGTATTGGAATTGTGAACAAACTTCTTCATGGTCCAATGAAACATCTCCGATGCGATGGAACTAATTCGCATTCCTTAAACGAGATACTCGAAAACATGCATGCACTCAACAGAATATTCAGCCTGGACACTGTGATCTCTCAACTTGAAGAGAAGGTACGCATAAAGGTGCAAAAAAGTAACAAAACATTAACTTGAATACGCATTCTTCGATGCTCTCCGATTTCGCATTGTTGAAGCCATACATGTATTAATGTTACTTATTCCAGGTGAGGTGTAGAGAAATGAAGAGAATATAGTAAGTAACGAATCTCATTCTTTGTATTATTCCCATGATTACTTCATCTACAACACAGTTTTGCTTATGATACATATTCTTAACTCATATTAGCCATTACAAAATGATTCTCTTTGTGGGATTTGTCTCTTGTAAACGAGTTGGGTTGGTTCGTGAGTCTCTAGTTCGATATCAATTTTTTGAATCTATCCAGTTCGATTCAATTCGAATTCCTAGGAAGAGGTGCATTTATTAGACAAAAGGTCGACACGGGCTCTGTCCGGTCGATTCGATGATTCATGACAACTCGATGGATCGCACGGCCTTCGTGCCAGCAACGCATCATTTGAATTCCTAGGGAAAATAACCTCAAACTTTAAATTTGCTCGAGTGCGCTAACCAATAAAAAAAGTTTGGTGAACCATTTTTTCTAGGCATGTTTTTTGTGTGGATATTGAACCCAAAAATTCTAAACGAACATCAAACACTGATTTCTTGAGTTTTCGAACTCAAATACGGAAAAAAAACATTTATATTCAGTTTGTTTACACGTTTAGTCTCATGTGTGCATTTGCAAAATCGATATCCTATGAGGTTATCTATAATTATGAGGAGCCAATATCATGATTACTTGATCAAATATTTTAATTTATGATATAATATTATTATGGGCCATGCTTAAACAATATTGTTCGATGAATTTATATTCGACTCGGTTTGATCGAAAGTATATAATAAGCGAAACAAATGTATATACTTGTAGAAAATTAATTATTAAAGCTTCAAGTGTCATGTCCCAAATAATCTATCTATAACTTCTTAGCCAAAATTGAGTACCAATGTCAAAGCCTACAGTTCCACGCAATTTTAATAACCTTAGAGTTTCCTAGTTTCAAAATTAGCCCTTTTGACAAATCCAAAAAAATCGTCTATTTCTTCATTTATTCGGACTAAAAAACTAGCTACTTGTAATAGTTGTTGCTCCAAAATTTTGATAACGTGACAACTAACAAAATATCAAGTAGTTGTTTGGTGCAATTAAGTAAAAACCTGACTGCATCGGTCCAACATTGAACTATTGAAAAAACTAACCAAAATCATAAAAAACTGATTGAAATTATTAAATTTTTTAAAAAGTAAAAATAAATAATATATTATTATATTAAATATTAAAATTCAATTCAACCATCATATTTTTTATTATTTGTCCCATCAGTTCTTGATTTTTACATTATTTTTAGCTCAATTAATCAGAATTCTATCTAACATACATAATATACGAGGTTTGGTTCATAATATATGAGCTTACGTTTTCATGAGAACAAACTCTACCTAGATTTCTACTAAAATCACACGCATATCAAACGAAAACAACCCGAAAACCACAAGAATATCGCAAAACCATGGTTTAAACAAAACCACGTGAAAAGAACCAAAACCAAGCGGATTCCACACCAACGTTCTCAAATATGGTTCATTCGATGAACTATAATTTTTAATGGATCAATGAACCGTTGTAAAATTGTTGTTAAACCATTATCGAACTGATCTTGAAAATATTTTTAAATTTATTTATTTTTATTAAAAAATATTTTTAATTTTTTTTTAAAAATAATTATATATTTTTTTATTTAAAATTCATTAACCCATCAATACACCAACTCAATGGCCCGGTTGACGAGTCAACCGCCCAGCTCAAATGATCTAAGTTGGATTTGAAAACATTGTTCCACACAGGACCACACAAATCAGTCTTCAAAACAAAACCATGTGAATTCCATGAGCAATATCATGCGAACCTCTAAAAAGGACACAAACACAACAACACCACGCGAAATCACAAATCTTAGAAACAAAATCACACAAACTCAACCAGCAAAATAGCATGGATTGGATCATAACCACGCGAGTTCCTGTCTTGAGATACGTGTCAAAAAGTTCAAACTCTCCAATTACTTTAGACCATGTATTTATAGACATTAGGCTCAATCTCTTACTTTTTAGTCCCAAAACTTACAAATCATGGAAAAAACTCAAACTTCACATAAATTCTCAAAATGTGTATCATGGTGGTTTCGACAATGAATTCCTCTCAAAATTAAGCGAATCAATATCAACCATGTCTTAATATTTAAACCTTACAACTCAAACTCAACTAGTACCATATTTTGACAACATTGGTTAGGTGCAAATAATTAATAGTTATGTACAACAATAAATGGAGTGAGATGTATATAGTTTTGTTAAAGGGGACCATCTCATTGCTTCTCATCTTCCCCATTTTCTCTACTTCTCGATCACAAAATGGTGCGTTTTCGTAGTGACGATGACGATAATGATATCTCTCCTATCGAAGAAGTCCGTCTGACTGTAACAAATACCGATGATCCGAGTCTACCTGTTTGGACGTTCCGATCATGGTTATTGGGGTTAATCTCATGTATCATCCTCGCCTTCATCAACCAATTCTTCCTCTATCGAACCGAATCCCTAGTCGTAACTCAACTTACCGTAGTGATCGTCGCCTTACCCATCGGAAAATTCATGGAAACAGTGCTACCGGAGACAGAATTCCGAGTACCGGGTCTCGGAGAAAAGCGATTTTCATTGAATCCGGGACCGTTCAATGTGAAGGAACATGTGTTGATCGGTATGTTTGCTAACGCGGGAGCTGCATTCGGATGGGGAAATGCTTATGCAGTAGAAATTGTTAATATTGTGAAGGTGTTTTATCATAGGAAAATTTCATTCTTAGTTGGCTGGATTCTTGTCATCACTACTCAGGTAAATTATAATTTACTACTTTGGTTAAATCCGAATTGTTTACGAAAATTGATTGATTTAATAGGGTTCAGATCGGATTTAAAATGAAATATCTACAAAGTAAATTTAAGTAAAACTCGAGAAAATCATTCGTGTTCTCGAATTCAATTTGTTTATTGAATAGAAATTTTGATTTGGTTATTGAATCATGGTATTGAATAATTATTAAATGTTTTTTTTTAATAAATAATGAGCTCTGCTCTTTAAAAGTGTTTAGGATAAATTTCAAAACCTTGGAGAGACTGTGGATTTGAGCTACAAGACTCTTTATTTACATTTATTGATAAAATTAATTAGGGACAAGTTGTGAAATATCATATATAATGTAATCAAAATAAAATAAAATAAATTATATATTTTTTAGATTTAAATTAGATTATGCCGTTTAAATTATGATATATAAATAAAATTAAATCTTAGATATATAAAGTAATTTGATATCTCAAAATATAAACAATATAATATGAAAATTTGGTTCCCAAATTTGCATAGTTTTGATAAATTTAGTTTTCATAATTTGTAATTATATATATAATCCAAAAATTTTAACATTTTGACAAATTTAGTCATACAAGTTTGCAACATTTGACAAATCAGATTTTTAAAGTAGCAAAATCGATTCTCAAAATTTGATTTTGATCCAGAATCTCAATTGTCAAAATTGAAAAATATTGAAGATAAATTAAGGCATATGGATTAAACTTTGGAATTGATTTTGTCAATTATGTAATCTTCATACTTTTAGGATCATAATTATCACATCATAAAATTTTAGGAATCAAAATTTTCAAAATCATGAAATTATGATGAATTAAATTTACATATTGCCCTTATAATATACATTAATTAATTGGATATTAATTAATTTTAGGTGCTTGGTTATGGTTGGGCCGGTGTTCTAAGGAAATACGTAGTGGATCCGGCCCATATGTGGTGGCCCGGAAACCTGGTTCAAGTTTCCCTTTTCCGGTGACTAAAATTAAATCCCCTTTCTTCTTCATTTTTAAATAATGAATTTTAATATTTATTTATTATTATTTTATTACACAGAGCAATGCACGAAAAGGATAAAGAACGTATGTCAAGAGTAAAATTCTTCGTAATTGTAATGATTTGCAGCTTCTGTTGGTACACAGTTCCTGGTTACCTTTTCACTACTATAACAAGTATTTCATGGGTATGTTGGGTTTTCTCTAAGTCAGTTACGGCACATCAAATCGGATCGGGTCAAAACGGGCTCGGTTTCGGAGCTTTTACTTTAGATTGGAGTGCTGTTTCATCCTTCCTTGGAAGTCCTTTGGTTACTCCATTCTTAGGGATAATTAATGTGGTTTTTGGATACTTTTTGATCGTCTATATTGTTCTCCCTATATCATATTGGAAACTTAACTTGTTCGAGGCTCGTCGGTTTCCGATTTTCTCTTCTGGTTTATTCACATCTCAAGGCAAGAATTATAATATCACTGATATTGTGAATCATAAGTTTGAGATTGATACAATAAGGTACTGTTCATATATTTCGTTAAATTCCTTGTTTTCGAAGCTTCGATTTTGTTTTTCGTATTCTCGTAGGTATGAAGAGCAAGGGAAGTTGAATCTCAGTATGTTGTTTGCTTTGAGATATGGATTTGGATTTGCGGCAACTACGGCTACACTTGTTCATGTTGGATTATTCCATGGAAGGTAAATAGAATGATTGAAAGAGTGTTCGTGTAACTGTAGTTTAATCGTATTTAACATTGGTTTAATAGGGAAATTTATGAAATATTTCGTGATTCGCATAATGTGAAGCCGGATATACACACGAGAATGATGCGAAAATACAAGGATATTCCATCTTGGTGGTTCTATATTATGTCAACATTGACATTTGTAGCTTCTCTTTTACTTTGTATTGTGTATAAAAGTGAGGTTCAGATGCCTTGGTGGGGTCTAATTCTTGCTTCTTTCGTCGCCTTCGTGTTTACACTTCCGATCAGCATTCTAACAGCCACAACGAATTTGGTAAGCAATGCAAGTATATTGAGTTTTAAGGTTTAGTGTTTAGACTTACGATTTTGTTTTGTAGGCGCCGTCTTTGGAGACGATTATGGAGTATGTTATGGGAATGATGTACCCAGGAAGACCAATTGCTATTGTTTGTATGAAAATATATAGCTACAATAGCATGGCACAAGCCGTGTTTTTTCTTAGTGATTTTAAGCTTGGACATTACATGAAGATTCCTCCAAGATCAATGTTCATGGTTCAGGTACACTTTTCTTATTTAGTATAATGGGCTTGTTCAATTCGTCACCCCAACGATTTTACAATGATTTGGATCGAGTCGAGTTGCGTTTACACTAAAAGTATGTGGTCGTTGACTATAGAATTTCATGATTCAATAGATAAATATAGTTTCCATTTGGGTGATGTTTGCCAATAACCCCCCAACTTACGGGCTGTGTAAAAGGCATGTCTTTCAAGTTATAAAATTGCAAATATGATACATTTTTTAAGCAAAAATATGCATTTATCGCCCTCTAACTTCAATTAAATATATATAAAAGACACCTCAAATATACAATACCGTTTATCATTGATACTTTAATAAACTCGTAAATGTTTAATATTTTATGCAAAATTCTCGAACATCAAGGGTAAATTTGTATAATTTTTCAAATGAGTTTTATTTGCGTACTTTATTAGAGATTTTCAAACGTGTTTCAACTTACGGAAAACCGGGTGCTAGAATATCAGAGTTAAAAACAAACAATATTGATTACTTTATGTGTTATACTTGCAATTTCGTAACTTGGAGGGCATGTATTTTACACAGCTCGTAAGTTGGGAGACTAATTATACATTTTTCTCATTTCCATTTAGTACAATCCATAAGATATATTGAATTATATTGAAATGACTAATTCACGCTAATTATGCATTATAATACTAATTATGTGTAGGACATTTCTTAGAAACTCGGGTTCACTCCCGAGTTGTATTGTATGTGTATTTTTTTAAAAAAAATTAACTTAAAAACTCTCCTCTAGTGGAAGTCTCCTTGATTTTTTCGGAAATTGATTCAATAAGTTTTTTCAAGTCATAGGTTGTTCTATTTTGTCATCTATGATAGACGTACTTTTCTTTGAGAGTTTTTTTGTATATACATGGAAGAATTAGCCCGAAACCTACTATCGAGCTCTGATAACACGAAGTCTTTGCATAAAGAAGAAGAAATCATGAAAGGGTTTTAGTGAAAGGAAGATCTCCTTTGATACTATAGTATTTACAATATATACGATTTGATATTATTATAACATCCCAAAAATTTATGAGATAGAAAATCATGAATATGTGTGTCTGTAGTTCTAATTAAATAAATCAAAACCCGAAAGGAAAATTTTCATTTCACTAAAACCCTCTACGAGTTCTTATTTTTCGCAAATTCTTGAGAGACATATTTGTTTACAGTTATTAGGAACAATTATAGCAGGAACAGTAAACATGGGAGTTGCTTGGTGGTTACTAACTTCAGTAAAAGACATATGTAATCTTCAACTTCTTCCTCCAAATAGTCCATGGACATGTCCTTGGAGCCGATTATTCTTCGACGAATCAGTTATATGGGGTTTACTCGGACCAAGACGTACATTCGGGGAACTCGGAAATTACAGTCCCTTGAACTGGTTTTTTTTCGGAGGTGCTTTAGGCCCTTTACTAGTATGGCTTTTACACAAAGCATTCCCAAAGATAACATGGATTCGTCTTATCAACATTCCGATTCTATTAGGAGCTTCGTATTTTTTGTTTCCGGCTACGCCATTGAACTTCAATGCTTGGATCATAGTCGGGACGATATTTAACTTGTTCGTGTTTCGGTATAGAAAAAAATGGTGGCAGAAATATAACTACATTCTTTCAGCTGGATTGGATTCAGGTGTTGCATTAATGGCTGTGCTTTTGTATCTTGCACTTGGTAATGTTAATACTAAAGGAGGAGGGTTAAGCTGGTGGGGAACTGGTGGAGATCATTGTAATTTAGCAACTTGTCCCACTTCTAAAGGCGTTTATGTCGATGGATGTCCGTTGCAATGAATACGCAAAATGGATTGGACAAGAAGTTATTGAAAAAAAGTGTAATATGGAATGATTATATTGTATTTATCAATGAATATTAGGTTTAGTCCAATCAATTTGAGTTATGGTTTGAACATATGATTAGTGTTATTGGGTATCTTTGGAACATTGCTGGAAAAATAATGTGAGGTGAGATGATTTTACTATGTTGTCAGGTGATCGTAGTATAAGTAATCGTAATTTTTATAAACTGTTTTTGAAACAACGTTACTTCATAAAATATTTTTTTGCTTTTACGTTTAATTAATTATGTATATCTTTTTAAATTATGATAAACTCGTTATTTCTAAATATAACTTTTTAAATTGTTATATATATTTATAATTTTATATCTTATATTTTTTTTGAATATTTAAGGGGTAAAAATGGAATTTGTCAATCTACGATTTTTTACCGTTGATGGATGTCTATGACAAAGAGATTGCTGCCTTTTGCGTTCTAATATAAAGCAAGTTGTATTGATGTTTTGTGTATGCAAACTAAAATCACGGTGGAGTGACCGCACTGACCACCTTGTTCCAAATATAATTGAACATTTAGTGTGTGTTCTGATTGCATTGTCAGAATGTATTGTCATTCTTAAAATACATTTTAGATTCGTTTACATAATACCCAATTTTTTCATTCTCATTTTACATTATATTCTAAAAAAGCGTTATGATTTTTACTCTTTAACGTAAAATGATCATTCCCAAGCATTTTGAATTGTTAAAATACATTCTAATAATTTTCTAACCAAAATATCCTCACCCAATTTAAACATGTTCTTACCAATGTTTTCATACCGGACGGTATATAACCGGTATATCGTACGGCACATCAAATTTCGAGCACTAACGGTATTTTTTTGGTACCGTCCGATACCGGGTATTAGTGTCGATTTCCGATTTTTAGGGTTCGACCTAACAAACTAATTAAATATTATTTTTTTTAAAAATAAAATAAAATTTGGTATCGAACTGGTATGAAAATGGTTATGTACGGTGATTGAAAGAATGTTTGGAGTTTGGAATAAAAGTGGTTTTGATTCCAACAACAATAACTATACATAATTTTCTTTGTCATTCAAATGTTTCTGACAATGGCTCCAAGTTGGACAAATGTGAAACAAATCAAGAAAAAAATAAAGAACTATACAACGAAGGTAGTGAGGAGCCGGTGAACAATCAATCTAATATTACAATGAAGACACTCAGAGATAAAATCATCAAAGAGATGTGGAGGGTGTACTGTTGTTCTGCTAGACCATCTAGATGACATTGAAATTTAAGTATGCTAATTTATGTTTAATATGAGTTTGATTTATTTCAAATTAAATAAATCATATTTTCTATAATTTGAATGGCAAAATAGTATTTTATTATTCATAATTATTCTCATAAACATTTTTTACATAACACAACTTTTAATTAATTATTCATTATTTACCCTCTAGCATACTTAAACTGATTTACATTCTATAAATATATTCTGACAATCCATTCTGTTATGGTAAAAAAGACATGAGTACCAACAGTCAACCGATTCACAATAGAATGAACATGGTTTTGATTTATTTAGATTGAGTGAGCGATTATGGAATGCGGAATAAGCAAAATGCACAACGATTTAACGTATTGATAAATCGTTCTCAACTACTAGAGAAGGTTTTATCAATATATCTAAGAGCATTAGTCATTTTATTACAAACAGTTCTGGTTTGTAAATAGTTCAAATTACAAACAGTTCTTAGTCAATAGTCAAATTACAAACATTTTAACAAACAGTCAACAGTTCTGGTTCTGGATTGTAAATAGTCATTTTATCATTTTATTACAAACAGTTCACAACGATTTAACAAATTGATAAGTAGATATGTTGATGGTTCCGCAAATTACAAACAGTTCAAATTACAAACCAGAAGGTTTTTTGCCCTAGCTCTTAGTGTGATGGTTCACAACGACTAAAGAATGGCAAAAAATCATTGGACTAAGAGTTAGAAATACTCTTAGTCGATATATTGATAAAACAGTTCAAAATACAAACAGAATGTTTATGAAAATGACTAAGGCAAGTAGAAAAACACGATGAATGAAATCAGTAGAGTAACAGCTAATTCGCGTATCCAAAAGGTCCTTTTGAACTTGCCTTTAAGCCATGTATTTATAAAAGGGAAACGTGCGTGGAAAACGTTTCGTAACCGCCTCTAACAAAATTGTTTTCCCTTGACAGAAAACGTGGACAAAACCGAAATTTTATTATTTTAAAATCCACATAAGCATGGGGAGGGATGGTTGAGAAGAGATAGTATCCTTATTCTCTTTCCTCGACCATATATATTATATTAATTATTTATTATATAAATTATAATAAAAATGATATATTAATTTATTATATAAATTATATAAAAATGTTATATTAATTTATTAATTATTCATTTTATTTCATAGCATATGTTAATTTGAGATACATCGATATTTTTATTATTAATAATATCGGAATATCTCGATCATTATATCGATCATTTTGATAGTATTAATTACAATCAATATCATACAAATTAACTCAATACAATAAAAAATTAACCCAAATTTTAAAATGTTTGACATTAGTAAAAAATAGCTACTATCAATTTAACATATAAAAGTGATTTATACAATAAGAATATCATTATAAATAATTATTATTTACGTAATTAGAATAATATATAAAAATAAATGTTAATATTATAAGTGTCCGCATATGGTTGTAGGGATGAGAGGAAAGTTAATTATAAAAATAAAGAATGATGATGTGTACAAAGAAAAAACTGATGTGGAAGATAGAGTGAAATTTCTAGGCGAACATGGTTGAGGATGATATAAGGTCATCTTTAATGTTGGCCATCGAGTCTGACTGGACGGCCAACGTGACATTTTTGTAGAGTTTGTGAGGAAAGAGAGTGTCCCGGCGAGTATACTCTCTTTTCTCTATTTTTATTATAAAAAAAAAATTTAAAAATTTTAAATAATTATAAAATATAAATATTTATAATATATTTATATAATGATTTTGTCTATAATATTATTATTCTAAAGTATCTTATTTGTAAAAAAATAAATTTTAAAAATTATAAGTGTCCGGACATTGTTGTATGAATGATAGGAAAGTTATTTATAAAATTAATGAATTATAATGTATACAGAGAGAAAACTGATGTGGATGATAGAATGAAATCTCTGGGCGAACATGGTTAAGGATGTCCTAATTGTTTGTCCACCTCTAACTTAGGTCATGCAAGTTAAATAGGTCTTTGGGCTTCATTAATTAAGCCTTCGAGCTTGTTATCTTGAATGAGTTAGGCCTATGATATTGGACCGTGTAGGTTCGTTTCTCGTCGTTTGGATTGGCCCAGTATCTTTGTATCTCAACCAATTCGGGGTACCGCATCCTGATGCCCTTATCACATTCTAAAAACACATTTATATTCTCATAATACATACAAAATACACTCTTATTTGATGGAGAAAAATATACATTGTATTTTACTAATCTCGATATTCTCAAAATATTTCAATGAATATGGGAAATTAATTTAAAAACAAAAGTCATAATTAACTTTTAATAAGTACTCTTGGGAAATTTATTGTGTGTACTCTTAAAACTCTTGGATGTAACTATTTATTTATATAAAGTAAAGTTATTAAATGATTGTAAAATTAAAATATGATGTTTATAGTGGAAGATTTGGGAGCTATAAACTTGATGTTTTATATATTTATTTTTCAATAATATAAATTTGATCTCAACTAATAAAAGATGATATTTAATTGGTTAATACCAATTTCTGGGCAAGGAAACATATGAGAAAATAATTAGGGTATGTTTTGACGGATATGAAAATATGGATAAACTATCCGATTTAATATGTTTTAATTTTGGCAAATCTCGGAAATTTAAGTGAAATTCCTGACCAAAATAAAAACATTTTTGCCTAAATTTGTAAAAATCGGCAATTATTTTGTTAATCGAGTTTATTTATATCTTATTAATATATTGCAAAATTTTAAATAAAACATTTTAAATATTTTTACATTTTTATTTAAATAATTTAAAATATTTAATTTTTGATTTATATTAAATAATGATTTGAAATAATCATTTCTGAATTAAAATTTATAATTTAATGATTTATATTTCAACTATAATGAAAATAATAGTGTATAAAACAACGTAGCTCATGAAATTACGTATTAAATAGTGTGATTGAAATTTCTCGGGTTCCAATTTGAAATCCAAAATTTACACGAAATGAAAACATTGCTAGCAACATTAAATATTGCAACATACATTGGATTTGCATACAATCAATTTAATATTTATAAATGTGACATATCGATATCATTAATAAAATGTGGTTGTTATATGGATATTTTTCTTTTAGTGTTTATATGACGCATATCTTCACGATATTAAGAGCTATTTAATTAATTGACGTTGATTTATAAGCTCTTTGACTTATATAATTATATGACTTATTTTATTTTCAAGTTCTAAGTAATTAAGTCATATTTGTTACATATGCACATCAAATATTTTATAAGACAATTGATATAATGGGGTTGTTTGATTTAGTTTTAGTGAGGTGTGGTGACCGTACCTTGCGTTGAGATGATCGTGATAATTATGATCGGATTTTAGAAAACTGTTTGCAAAAACTGTAGTGGTCTTACCGTGATTATAATAAAATGTCTATTTTAACCTTTATATTAACATATTTGTTATAGATAAATATAACTCAAATAAATACTAAAACATCCATTACGTATACAATAAACTAATATCTAGATCTAGTTTTTAATAATTTATTTTACAATTATGTACTGAAATATAAATTATGATTTCAATTTATATATACATACTAATTTCAATTAAAATATATTAAAAATTTTCACCAATAATGAGGACGGTAACGTCCCCAAGGGTTGATATCAACTTTACGAATGTTTCACAAATTCTTTAACTTCAAGAAGAAAATAAAGAACATGGATCCACAACAACTTGGAAAATTGATGTAATATTTGTTAAATGAAAATAAAATTGGTTAGGGTTTGGTTTTAAAGTAATTAAATTAACTTTGAATGACAATTGTGAAATTTATTAAACCACAGTGGATTGGCCATACATGTCAAGGCATGACACATATGACCACCAAAAATCCTGTTACGATCACCGTAATTGCATAAATTGTTTTGTGGTTGAAAATAAAATTACGGTGCAGTCACCTCACCGCAATGGTCACCGTAAAACCAAACAACCCAAATAATTAATTGATTTCTTTAAATATTTTACAATATACTTTACGTCTCTGATGTATTAGATTACATAGGATATGCTCCCAATATTTTTTATTTTGAATTTCAATATATTGAAATATATTGTTTCTAAAGCATATGGAACTATCATAAAAATACACTAGTATATATTCAGTCAAATCAATTTTAATTAAGTAAAAATAAATAACAGATATTTATCGACAAGAAAATAAATATCATATGCAATCATATTCCCAAAGTTTATAAAAGTTGAAATCCTATTAAAAGTAATTTCTAATACTAAATAACTATGCATATATTTATTATACTTAAAAAAGTTGTTAATATAAAATTAAATATGTAAATTTTAAAAATTAAAATGAAATGTAAGTATGGGATGAGAAATTAATGGGTTTGTTTGGTATCCCGATTAACACAGCGGTGAGGTGCGGTGAAATGTTGAAATCGTGATTTTTTTAATGCTCACAAAATATAAGGTTAATTACGATGTGATAATCGTTAAAAAATCACTATATCATCACAATTATTAAAACCAGCTGTGACCTCATCGTAATTTTGGAAAAGACTCATTTATCCTTACTTCTATTAATTATAATATAATTATATTTACTATTATATATATATATATATATATTAGTATTTTTATATAAATCACGATCATAATATCGCAATTTTACCAAATATACTTAAAAATTCACGATCATCATATCTCACCACACCTCACCACACCCCATCACATCTCACTACACCGCAATTTTAAAAAATTGAATCACACAAACCCAATAAAATAGGGCATACTTTGATAACACATTTTAAATTAAATTCAACTTTGGACGAACGACTGCCACTATGCCACATCATAGTGGGCCTGAGCCCTGAGTCATTTGAAAATTGAAAGGTGTTTTATTACGCATTACATGAATGTACATTCATCATTGACTCTTTTGAGATTTTTTTAGAATTGCAACCTTCTAAAAAATTACAATAATTTTAATATTTAAAATCTAAAGAAGGCAATAATTACAACTATATAATTTAAATTCAATAAATTGACAAGATGGAGATACACCTATTCTATTATACACTTGTGAACCAAAATTTATATTTATGGACGAAACACAAATTTGATCCTCATTTTTTCATGCCTTTTTTAGAATTTTAACCCTAAATTTGATAATTGTGATCATAATATGACAAAACAATCTTCAGACTTTATATATTTGGCAAAACTCATTCTCAAAGTTTTCAATTTTGACAATAGTGATTATCAATCAAAATCAAAATCTAGAGATTAATTTGTCAAATATTACAAATTTGGAAGGTTAAATTTGCTAAATCTTAAATTTTGAGTAATTAATATCATTAAAAATTATAAGAACCAACTTTTCTAAAAATATGAAAATTTTGACACTATACATCATATCCTAATAATTTATAGATTAAGAAGTTTAATTTAATAAGGACATTATGTCCTTTGAATTCGACAACCTTGTCTTGTTACAAGTTTGATTGGTCCGTCCGCTGAATCGATAATTACTAGTTTAACTATTAATTTTTATTAAATGTATATTAATATTATTTGTTTGGAAACTTCTATCTTTTCAAACCGCGGTTGAACCGGTTCGACCGTGAACCGCGTATTTCACGGTCCGGTTCGAACTGAATTACTCTAATTTTGTATTTTTTATTTTTGAACTAATACGATATTTAAATATTATTTTATTATATATTTTTTAATATTTTTTCTCTATTTTAATTTTAATTATTTACGTATATTCGTAATATATAAAATAATATCAATTATTTCTTACTAAATTCGTATAAATTTGTTTCATTTTTTATATATTGATAAAATTATATCTTATATTTACATAATAAAGTAACACAATAATTTATTAATTTTATGAAAATGATGATATAATTAAATCTTTTCAAAGTTTTTGCGGTTCAAACCGATTCGAACCATGGTTTGAACCGGTTCTTAGTGAACCAGACATTTTTCGGTTGGATAAAAATGACCGATTAAAAACATAGGGAAACTTTTTCACAATAGTTTCGTGGATTAGGATCTTTCGACACGTGGTAGATTTTAGAATACAATTATTGCCAATTTTGTTAATAATTTATGTAGATATTTATATCGCCACTAGAAAGGTTTGAATAATTGACTTTTAACATTTAATAAAACATAAAGTAAGATGCTTTCTGGGACAATATCTCAAATAATTCAACCATATTATTTAATTACAATTATATTTGGGTCGGATATCAATAATCACCCGTTTCGATGTAATCAAATCTAATGAAATCAGATTTTAGATATTAGTTGTTGTGGAGATACAACATGCTCGAAATGTATTATGGAGACGCACAATATTTTAAGTGAAAAACCCTAGAATGAGGGTAAAGTCATGGTGTCGAGAGAAAATGCTCTCGTCAAATGCATTCTAACTTTTATGGTTACAAAGAAACTTCGCAACCTAAACTAAATCTAGATTGCTAAAATATTCTTCGGAATCTATGGTCAAGAGAAATGGGATAAAAAGCGATATCTACCGGTATCGAGGAAGAAAATCCAACAACCAAGAATCTAGATCCAAAAGTATATCTCTATTTTCTTTCTTGCTTTCTCGCATATATAGATTTCTCTAGGGTTGAATTGTCTTTTACTTATTTCCCCATTACCGTATCTAATCGCCTTGAGGGCGATAAAATCGGTAACGTCATCCATGATTTGAGCCTTATTACATAACAATTGTTCAACTCTCTTAAAACCCACAGAATTCGTTGAGTCTCGTTAGACCATATCTAGGTCTATTGAGATAGCATGATCGATACCTTGTACCTTGATAACATGATCTAATCTTTCATCGGGACCGCTCCATTATCTTGGAGGTTTCTTTTGACTGTTCATCTAGAGTCGGACGGTATCTTGGGTCAACCGCGTCTTCTATTGAGAGTAAAATTTTGCAGTAACAGTGTNCATTTGCATTTGTGAATTATTGAATTTGAGATAATGAACGTGGAAGAAGAGGTGGGTCGGCTGAAAGAAGAGATCTTGCGCCTCGGCAAACCTCAAGATGATGGCTCCTGTCAGGTAATCCACTTCATATTTCATTCAATAATTAATCTTCCTATTCTGCGTTCGCCAATGCTTTTAGGGTTCGCCACTCGTTATTTCAGTGATTGTTAAAATCGATTGAGGGATATGTATAGATTTTCAGGAGGGAGCGTATTTGAAATGAGAGAATGTTTGGGCTTGATCCTTTTGAGCTTGGATTATTATGAAGATCGAGTGATGCAATTAATTAATAGATCATTTCCATATTTACAAGGGATTTGAAAGGCTACAGTCTGAAATGGGAGAATGTATTTTTTATCTGGGATGAAATTGCATATGTATCCATGAACTTACTCTTCATCAGGATGTATAAATCTGTGCCAATTTTCATATAAGGATCAATGAAGATCACTCTAAACCAATGGCCTTATGTCTAATGTTGGTAACCAGTAAAATATGTGCCGATTTTTCGTATAATGGAATGGTGCGGATCAATCTATCATCGGGTTTAATTTACTTAATGATGAGTTGAGAAACTTGATCAATTCCCATAACCAGACAGATGTAATAACATATTCGAAGCTCTTGAACTCATGTGTTTTTACTTGATCTGATTGCACAGGTAACATTTGGTGTGCTGTTTAACGACGACAGATGTGCTAACATGTTCGAAGCTCTTGTGGGAACATTACGTGCTGCTAAGAAACGTAAACTTGTGACATATGATGGTGAACTATTGCTGCAGGGAGTGCATGATAATGTGGTAATTACTCTAAAATCACTTGCAGCTCCTTCTTCTGTTGCCTGACAACTTGACTTAAACAGCTTCCATTTCCTTTCTATTTCTTGTCGGATATTTGTCGGCAAGTTGTTTCAAATTTGATTTTTTTTCTACGAATGTCGATGGTGTTACCGCTAACTCGTAACGGGATGGTGATCTTTGAACTATGAATAAGCTTCAGCTTCATTCTGCAACTTCACAAATTCATCTTTTACCATTAGATCCTTCACAAATTCATCTTTTAACATGTCCCCACCTTTACAGCCAACAACGGCCTTGGCCAATAGTCTGAGGAAAGAGAATTTTTTTATTTTTTTTAAATTAATTATTTAATAAAAAATATTTTCTAAATCCAATTTAATAATTAATAAAAGTTTTATCATAAAAAATATAAGTTTTGAATGTAAAGTTTTATCAGTAGAATTTGGATATTGTTGAATATTATCGTTATATTACGAATTTTAATCTAAAATTGTATTTTTATATAATATTTATAACGAGAAAATTACATAAATAACCCATAACTTATGAGCTGTGTAAATGATATGCCCTCCAATTTATGAAATTACATGAATGACACCTCAAGTTATCAAAATCGTTTGTTTTTTACCCATGGTATTTAACACATGATTTTCCGTTAAGTTTGCAAACATTTTTCGTTGGCATTATTCGTTCTCAATGTTTACAAATTATGCAAATAAGACTTTTATAGGAAAAATTATAAAAAATTGATACTTCAAGTTCGAGAAATATGCATCTAGACGTAAAACAATAACAATGTCGTAGAGGGTCAATATCAAACGGTATTGTTTACTTGAGGTGTCTTACATGCATTTAATTAAAGTTAGAGTATCATATGTACATATTTTTATTAACTTGAGTTGTCGTATTTGCATATTTTTATTAACTTGAGGTGTCATATTTGCAATTTTGTAACTTGAAGTGCATGCTTTTTATACCGCCCGAAAGTTGGAGGGTCACCAGCAAACGTCACCCTATTTATAACATATTTGATATAATTAATTTTAATGTTTTGAATATATATATTTATGATATAAGTTAAATATTTAATTATTGTATTTAATTAGAATACGATTGAAATACATGTAATAAATTTTATTTAGAATGATGTGGATGAAAGATAATGAATAAAGTGATATAAATGAGAGATAAAATGATATATAGGAGTAAGAATGATGATATATCATGAGAGAAGTTTGATATTCGTAAATATGGCCACATACACGGATGTAGATGGTATTAGGGTGTATATAACGTGTATAATTGTGTGTTTTTTAAAAAAATAAATGAATATAATTTATTTATTTTGCAAAATTTATAATATTATAATATAAGATGTATGCTGACAAGTTATAATCTATATCTCAGGCCGTAAGATATATAATAGAGTGGTGTTTGTATTAGCTCTTAAATTTTATAATAGTGTAAATGCGGTGTCCCTAAAATTTGTAAATTACATAGAAGTTAATTTAATGAGCAATGTTAGCTCATAACTTTTAAATGTTGTACGTCATACCCTCAAAGTTTAAGAATTGTGTGGTTGATCCCGAACTTCCAAAACCATTTATATTTTTCCATAATACTTTGTATTTGATCCATTAACCTTAAAAAGATCTAATGAGTATGTCTCCAAACTTTGAAAATTTTAAAAATAACGCATAAATTTTCAAAACCACTTATATGAAAAAAACCACTACTATTCACTCAAGGGCTATTATTGAACGGGTTTTTGAAACTTTGGGATTTGTCATGCAATTTACAAATTTTGATGCCTACCGTAATTTTATCATATATATTATAATATAAATTTTAATATATATATTATATTATGAATGGTAACTAACTCGATCCGGCATGTTAGGAATTTAAACTCTATAATTAATCTATTAAGCTCAAAAGATTCAAGAGCTATTCGATTCATTTACACTTATATTTGTGACAGATCACCAACGACAAAAAAATAATTTTAGAGAACATTAAATCAACAATAAAGAGTAAATATTATTTGACTGAATTGAGACATATGTTTCATATCGATCAATAAATTTATATATATCGATGAGTATGTCAAGTACAAGGTAATATTCATATATTTTTTCGGTATCGCTCAATATCGGGTTTTGAGATTGGATTCAGAGTTTTTTGGATTTGATCTTAAAAATTAATTAAAGATTATTGTTATATTCTTTTAATATATAAAAAATGGTACGAAAGATATTCCGAATGAAAATGGAAAATATTGGGGTAAATCCACGTTCTACCCCATTTATTTTGGCAACTTTTGTAATCTACGTTACTTCGCAAGCAGTAATTGCGAAAACAGAATACGCAACTACAAATTGCGAAAATTGTGTGCATGTCAGATTTCGCAACTACTAGTTGAGAAATATGACTCATTCAATGTGACTGTCAGATTTCACAACTACTAGTTGAGAAATCTGATTCATTCAATTGACTATCAGATTTCGCAACTATTAGTTGAGAAAGCTGTCATATTTAATTCTGATTTTTTTCGGTTTTGTGGTGAAAATTGAATGTGATTGAGTCTTTATAACCCACTCATTCAGACATTTTTTTTACACATTTTCTTTCAATTTAAGTTTCTCCTTGGTTCTTCTTATTCGGTTTTCTTAGTGATATTTTGGGTATCGACTTGAGTGCGGTCATTGTTCTCTTTTCTCCTAATTTTTCTTTTGAAATTGCTCTTATCGTTGATAACTTGCGTAAAACCCAATTTCCGGTTGCAACAAGATTTATCAAAATTTGAGGTCCAAAACATATTCATCGAAGAGATAATTTGTTTTGAAATTTGGATAACTCATTTTTAATATTTCTTGCAAGTATTAAGTTTGTATGAAATATGGAGAGTTTTGTTGAGGAATGTTTAGGATTTGGTTTTCAAATATATCAAATTAGTATTTTTAAATTTGTAAGTTGTAATTAAGGTTAATTTTGTAAATGGAGAACTAATTATGATTTAAATCTTGAAATTTGAAACGTATTAATGTATTAGCTTAAAATTTTAGTTTAGTAGTAATTGCTATTAATATGTAAAATAATTGATACATATTTCAAATTTCAAATTGAGAATAAATAAAATTTCATATAAATTTATTTGAAAATTAGGAAATTTTAATAACATTTGTACGAAAATTAAAAATATGTAATTTTAAAATTGATTGATATATATAATATTAAATATTAATATGCAAATTAGTTTAAGTGATTATTAATTAGTTTTAATAAATTGAGATTATTTTAAATCTAGAAACTAATTAATTAGTTTCCAAATTTGATTTGATTAATATTTAGAATATGATATTATAAATTAAGATATAGATTGTATGTTTGATATTAGTTTTTGAAAACTAATATAAGTAGTATTAATTTGCATTCAATTTTCATAATAATTGAATATTAATTTTATATACATTAAATTGAGTAATAAATATACTTTGAAAATTGCAATAAATGAATACTAAAATTTATTGAAATTAGGAGTATTTAAATATACTTTTTTTACGAAATTTAATAATATCTAAAATACTAAATATTAAGATTCAAATTATTTTAAGTGATTATTAACTAGTTTTAGAAAATTGAATACCAATTTTGAATTGATTAATATTTAGAATATTATATTATAAATTAAGATATAGATGGTATATTTGAGACTAGTTTTTGAAAACTAATATTAAGTAGTATTAATTTGAATTCAATTTTCATAATAATTGAATAATAAATTTATGTACATTAAATTAAGTAATAAATATACTTTGAAAATTGTAATAAATTAATACTAAAATTTATTGAAATTATGAATATTTTAATATACATTTTTTACCAAACTTAATAATATCTAAAACACTAAATATTTAAGATTCAAATTATTTTAAGTGATTATTAACTAGTTTTAGAAAATTGACTATCCATTCATAATTGGAAACTAATTATTTAGTTTCCAGATTTGAATTGATTAATATTTAGAATATGATATTATAAATTATGATATTATAAATTAATTTTTAAAAACTAATATTAAGTAGTATTAATTTGCATTCAATTTTCATAATAATTGAATAATAATTTTATATACATTAAATTGAGTAATAAATATTCTTTGAAAATTGTAGTAAAGTTATACTAAAATTTATTAAAAATTATGAATATTTAATAAACATTTTAGGAAAATGATATATCTAATAATATTATAATATTCAAAATTTTAAAACTAATTAATTATTTAAAATATGGAAAACAAATAATTTTATACATTTTCAATTTTGAATTTTTAAGATTTCGAAAAAATAACATTTTAGATTTGAATTTTGTTTGTTGCATGTACAGGGAATGACGAGACCATCAGATACAAGTGTTTTGGTATTGCAGAATTCGCATTGCTCGAGTGAAATTTTATAGGGAGTACATTTGGAGGATAAATTGTGTTTCAAAAACTCAATTAAGCATATCATAAACCTAAAAATCTCAACGAAAGTTGGGAGAATCATTGATAGATGGGGTTTTTATGAAGTGTTGAAAACCACCTGTAATCGACTCGATCAACACTTGCTGACTGCCTTGATCAAACGATGGAGGCCAGAGACACACATTTTCTTTTTTGTAGCTGGAGATGTTTGTTTTTTTATTCGTAATTTTTTATTCAAAATAATTGCTTATATTTTGTAATATGTTTCACATGCTACTATTACTCTTCAAGATGTTTATATTATATGTGGTTTTCGTGTAAACGGAGTACCAATTATTAGGAGAATGACAAGACGGACCCCTCTCGGTTGGTCGCAATTCATTCGTTATCGCTTTAGATGGATCCCCAACGTTGATGATGATTTTAATGAAAAATGCTTTAGAATTGCTCCGTTCGGGAAGTATTTACTTGAGAAGAGCAACGTTATCACAGACGACGACCTAGATGAAAATTTGAACCGGTATGTATTGTTCAATCATTTAATTAAATTGTTTTATTCATTTTTTTACTAACTTATTGTCATTTAGGTATGCTCGGGGAATTTGTGCAATGTTACTTTGTTGCGTATTGTTTCCCGATAACAAAGGGGATACATCGAAGCTTATGCTGCTCGATCTACTGGCCAATGATGAAGAAGTCATCGAATTGAGTTGGGGGTCTGCTGGTTTGACATATCTTTATAGAAACCTATGCCAATGATATATGATCAGAAGAAACAACCTAGGGGACCTATGCGACTATCGATGGTAAAGATCAATTCATTTGAAACAATTTTTAAATAATAGTGTTATATTTTTTCTCATGGTGTAGATGTGGTCATACAGTCGCATTTGTCGGATCAAACCTCATGTTAGTGAGCATTTATTTCCAGATGACGAAATGATCCACAGTGTCGCATGGTGTTCGGTTGAAGGTAACTATTCAATGTTTCATACAAATTTTTGTATATATTAACTGAAGTAACATTGTTTTTTAATGTTTGCTTATGTTAAGGTACGTTAGGAGAATGGTAAAGACTTCATCATCCACTAACAACTTGACAGTATACCGAGACGCGCTAGACTTGATGTCTCAGACCGATGTATGTTTGTAGATAATTTTAAATAACTTATATGAGTAATAATTTGCTTGATGTGTAGTTTATTTGGTTACCGTACAATGCGGTGGCCGTAGCTCCGGTAGATGACACATGTCGGGAGCTTTGGAAGTATAGGGGATCTATCATGTTTTTTGGCGTTGTGGAATCGCACAACGTTAATAGGGTCACACGAAATTTTGCTCTTCCCTTGTGCATACCGCCTAATGAAGAGTAGTTTTCATGAGACGCATATTCCATGGTGGGAGTTAGGGGAAGACTAGGCCCAAGTTCATTCGGTTAGTGTTGTTACTTGGGTAAATCGGTTTAACCTAATTTATCAGCATACACTGCCGGAGGTGACGGAGTACGAGTACCATACATAGTACTCACGTGTTGATGTCCTATACTTAGGTAATGCCCGACCTAATAATGCTGAAGGTTGGATAGGAGGAGCGGTGCAACCGATTGTACATGGGGTACGTTTTTGTAATTTATTAATGATTTTAAATAATACACTTACCCGTTCTTAATTTCCAGGCTTCCCGACTTAGTCAAGCTGCAAGTGGAGTTGCAGACGAGACCATGGCGACGCAATACACACAGGACTCCAATGCCATGTACGGGTACCTACACTACAATCAATTTAAGCCGTACACTGGGAATTTTGAGCGCCCGATGCTAGTCCCTGAGTATCGCCCATCGTTAAGTGAAGGTTTTCCTACGGCAACGCATTACTCCTCTGCATACCAAGGAGGAAATCCACTACATAGTCAACCCGTCTCATCATTTGCACAGAGTCAGGGCTTCACCTCACAGCCTTCTTTTCAGCAGCCGGGTAGGGGTTCGACGATTTATAGTCACCCTACACCTTTTGTGTATGGCTAAATGTCTCATATGTTTGGCTCATCGTTTGCCGGAGTGTCACCCGTAGGGCGTCTATTTGATAGTGCTGAGCCAATCGAGACAGATGAGGGCATCACTCGTCTAGGAGATGAAGATTCAGCTCGACGACCTCGTCGAGGTCGTCGGACGTTAAGGCCTCGGCGTTGTGGAACTGGGAGTCATTTTGATGTACCTATTGGTTGACGATTGAATATTATTTAGTTTTAAGTATTATTTACAAAAACTACAAAATTTAAATCATAAATGTAAATAAAACAAAACATTGGTCTTTGAAATCACCAAATCAAAATCACAAATACATAAATATAATGACACAAACCTAAGTAGCTACTCATCCATTTCTCCCGGAATCATCGTCAACCGTGGTCTCCCTAGCAAACTTTTTTCTCGGCTGGCATCATGATACAAATTCCACCCTAGATCTTCCGACTCTCTATCGGGGCCCAAATCATTTAGGTGACTATGTGAGTATTGGTGTCGTAACAGTTCCAACGTCACCTCTCGCACAATCAAACTATCTTTGTTAATTTCATGCATGTGTGCAAAGAAAAGAGCATGGGAACAAGGCAACCGATTAGTCAACCACATGCCACACATGCATGTCTGGTTTGCAGTGTCCACCGTCTATCTGGATTTTGTCCCTTTCTTTGCGCTTGAAAGGAAGATCTCCCCACACAGTCGATCCTCATCTCAGTAATGCTCGCAATGACGTCGCCACTTGGATTGTTGTGTGATATACCATGTCCGAGTTTGATCGGTGAATATCTAGTAGTTAAATTGAATGTAAAAAATATCTAGCATAATTAAAAAATATAATGATTCGGAAATTACCTCAATGTTCTTATTCATATTAGCTATGTCAGCACGTATACTTATAAATGTCTTCTGTAAAAGATAGAAGGTCGACTCAACAATGTTGCATATTGGATATCGACGAATCACCTTTAAAACTTTGTTGTATGACTCTATTTGGTTCGTCATCATTATATCAAACATACTTCCATCGTCGAAAACAAGAGTCAATTTGTGTCTATTTGATGTCATCATGGGTGTGGTCAACCCATGGTTTTAAAATCCGGTCGAACCGGTGGAACGGAAATGCTTTCTACTAGTCAAATCGGTTTAAACCTTTTTAATAGAAAAATAAATAATAATGTTAATGAATAAGAGAAGTTTTGTTACAAAAAACTCTAAATAAATTCTTAAAAAATGTAATTAGATAATATAAAAAAGTTTTTATGTATATTTAAAAAAAATTTAAATTTTTTTAATATAAATTCTTAAAAACCGGTTTTTTAACCGGTTTTGAGTGAAATAAACCGGTTCAACCAGATTTTTTGCCCCAAGACCGGTTTTTAAAATAATAGGTTAACCGGTTTAAATCAGATCGGGATAATGAGCGATTCACGGTTGAACCGATCGGTCCAATAGGTTTTTTAAAACCATGGGTCAACCATTCATAAGCTTTGGTACTTCACCGCTGAATTTGACTCATCAACTTTTCAAATTTCCACAACACCGGTGTTACACCAGCTTGATAAGCAATATCTTTAATTTCTTCATATTTGATGATTTTGTTGAGATTCGAAACCAAATGCCTCAAACACCATCTATGTTACAATCGACCGGTTTGAAAGGCTTCCATACTTTCAACGGCTCCAAGGATTCCTTTATGATGGTCGATAATAATACAACATCCATCTCCTTGGATAACACCACCATCCAAAATCTTGAAGAACCATCTATAGTTGTCTTCGATTTCATCGGGAACTAATGCGAATGCAAAAGGAAGAATGTGACATCCCTTATCCTTAGTAATGGCAACAAGAAGTTTGTGTTTGTGGCTATTTAATAATTACATGTCAGATATCTAAAATAATATGTCTTAAGATTAAAAGATTACTACCTTGCATATAAATGAGTTGCATCAACTGAAATCACGGGATGACAATGTCTATAGGCGTTGATAGCGATATTGAATGCCCAAAATACGCTCCTGATGATATTGTGATTATCGCCCAGATTAGTATTATACACATCCCACACGGCAATTGTCCCTGGATTACGATTCTGCAACCTACCCAAAAGTTTGGGTAGTTTTTTCATCGAGGATTCCCATGACTCATGGATTAGTTCGAATGCACGTTAGACATTATGTCATGCTTATCATAATTCACATGGAAATAATATTTTGCTTTAATAAGTTCCCTGGCCGACTTCACCGACGTATCTGTAAAAGAGGAAACATTCCAATTGGGTTACTTATGAAAAAGTAAAGTATATATTCAAAAAAACTCACCAACATTCTCCCAGATGAAAGGGATGATTTCTATGGCTATAAAACTAATTGACATGTTTTTGTGATAAACTCCAATGTTCCCGACGTTGCATGTATGCGGCCGATATGTGTTACCAACTTGCCAAACGTGATTAACATTACCTTCACGTCCTCGAAAATTGAACCTACATCCAGATTTTTTGAGGAAATAACATTTTAATACTAATAACTTTGGTGTACTATCATTCACAAGAAATTGATATTTATGGTATATGTGCCAATGCCGAACACAATAGTACATCTCTTCATTATCTTTAAAAACCAATCGGGCACTCAAATTCGGATCTCGTACATTATATGATACATATTCCCGCCTGCGATTACCCACAGCAAACTCATTCGCCATCATTCTACCGCCTTCGGGAAACATTTGTGCCATAAGCTCTGTCGGAAACCCGGTCATACGTTCAGCGAGCGGTCTCGCTTCAGTAACCCGACGAATAAGAACCTCCTTTGATTCTTCAATGGGTTCCTCGGTTTCACCAACCGGAAATTCAGATTTGGGTTCCGAATCTCTATCCGATGAACCATCATCAGCTGAAATCCATCCATCATTCATTCTAAGGTCTGATGTAGATGATTCGCCATAAATATCTGCATGATACATTTCTTTCAAGCGTAGTATACCAAAAATGTAAAACAAATTAGTCGAATAAATGAATATTAAGAAATTACATATTTTAAAAACATTCATATTTTATATTAACATATTAAATATGATAAGTTTCTCTAATTTAAATTTAATTATTTAGTGTATTTTAATTACAAATATTAATAATTTCATATTTTAAATATATTAATTTTCAAATTTCACAAATTAACACCGTACATATTTTTAAAATATTAAAATATTTTTATTCATATATTTATATAGTTGTTATATTTTTTATTATAAATATTTTATTATTTGTTATTTTCGAAAATTATTAATATTAAAATTATATGAATTTTGTTAATATTAAATTTTGTGTATTTTGTATTTTACATTTAATTATTTAGCATATTTTAATAAAAAATATAATGATTTCATATTATATATATATTTCAAAAATTAACTATCAACTACAATTTTATTAGTTTCAACATTTTTATATCAACAAATTACATAATTTTAAATATTAATATGTTTGTATACATATAAAAAAAATTTACAATATAATATTACAACATACATTTTTTTAAATATTTGTTAACAAAAGATTTTAACAATACTAATCTTTGTGATTTAAATAGTTCACATACAAAAAATAAATGTCCCAAAATACATTGCAAAATGGATGAAAAAATAGGATAGAAGGTGTATTTACCAAAATTTCAGCACCAACTATGTCAAATTTTACAATACCAAATTATGAAGAACCGAAACCAAATATGGAACGAAACTTGCAAAACAAAAACCAAACAACAAACACGATGCAAACCAATGAAATAACTAGGGAGAATAGTAAGGTGTAGGCGTGTAGATCCAAGGGGAATGTAATTTTTAAAGATATATTTGAGTGCAATATGTAGTAGCAAAATTTGACAATCAGATTGATTGTTGCAGATTTCACAACTACTAGTTGAGAAATCGGACTCATTCATTGGTATGCAACTACTGGTTGTGAAATCTGCAACAATCAATCTGATTGTCAAATTTCTCATTTAGTAGTTGCGAAATCTGACAGATATACCGTTTTCATAATTTGTAATTGTGTATTTTGTTTTCGTATTCTGTAATTACAAAAAAAAAATGAGGTTGAATGTGGATTTACCGAAAATATTGATTAGGACAAAAAGAATTGACCGAATTGGATTTCTGTATTATCTTTTTTATCTGCGTTTGAAAACACAGAAATGAAGCTTTGGGTATCGGAATGGTATTTTTTAAGTCCAAATAGTATGGATATGGATACAGCTCAGACGCCGCGGCATCCGTGGTTGTAATTCTTCCAACTGTTGTGTAAGTTTGTGGCTGTGATTCATCGGGATCGTCCTCATCAATCTATGTTGGAATCATTTCCTTCACTGAATACATTGTTTTCTCCGTCAATTGATTGGCGGTGTAATTATTAGGACTGGAGTAGACTCACAACAGTTGAGCTGATCCTCCCTTAGATTTTTTCTTTTCAATTGCCTTTTTCCTTAACCCTTAAACCAANCAGCAAAATAATCGGAGAGAATAGTAAGGTGTAGATGTATTTTTAAAGACAATCACAGCAGATTTCTCAACTAGTAGTTGCGAAAATCAATGAAAAAATAGGGTAGAATGTATACTTACCAGAATATCAGTACCAATTATGCCAAATTTCACACTACCAAATTATGAAGAACCGAAACAAAATATGGAACGAAACTTTCAAAGCAAAAACCAAACACCAAACACAATGCAAACCAGCAAAATAATCGGAGAGAATAGTAAGGTGTAGATGTATTTTTAAAGACAATCACAGCAGATTTCTCAACTAGTAGTTGCGAAATCTGACAGTCACACAGATTTCTCAACTACTAGTTGCGAAATCTGACAGATACACAGATTTCGCAATTCTTAATTGCGAAATCTGTTTTCGCAATTGCTACCTACGAAGTAACGTAGATTACAAAGGTTGCGAAAAAAATGGGGTAGAATGTGTATTTACCCCTCGTTTCCACTTTCACTAAGCGAACTTTGTATTTGCTCATGACTTCAATATAATATAAATCCAAATTTGTAAACGGTAGAGTTTCTTTTGAATTTGAATATTTGATTTAGCGTGGTTACATTTTACTTTACGTAAATTAATATATTTTAATCAAATAGAACAAAAATACATACTTGTAGTTGTCTGGTGGTAACCACCTATATTGCATCAAAAAAGGTGTAGGGTGCGAGATTCGAGGTGTAAGATTCGTTAATTTTTTACGAATCAGATCAAAATACTTAAGGATTCGTTGATTAAAATAATATAAATATATTATTTTTTACAATTTACTCAATAATTTAATAATATTTCAAATACTAATATGAGGAATTGTATAACATTTCATACAATTAATTAAAATATATTTTCTTCAATTTTTTTATATATCTTTTAATTTTTTTAAAAATTTAATGCATCCGGTACGCACCATGCACCCGGTGCGCACCGGGTGCTATAGATTACACGAATTTGAGCGAATCGTGCAGTATAGGTAACCACTAACCACTATTTAATCATAATAATCGATATTTAAATATTTAAATGAATATTTTGAATCTTTCCATATGAATATAAAAAAATAAGATTTTGTAAAAAAACATAACATGTAAAAAATTTCACTGATTTATGTAAAATTTTACATAATTCATTATCAAATGGTTTGAAATACTTTCCAATTATAAAAAAATAAAAATAATATATTTATATTTTTTAATAAGCTTAAGACATTCTTATTTATACAAAATAGCTTGACATTCTCAATATCCCAATCTACCTCTCCATAACATGTACAATTTATAAAACTCTTCTCCAAATTAACTTATTTTTTTCCTTTTAGACTTCTATTCCTCAGTCACCACGAGTTTTTTATACAGTTGGATATCAAATATCGTATAATATTTAATATTGGTATTTTATCCCTTTTGAATTTTGAGTAAAAAATTAATAAACTATTTTTATATACAAATATTTTAATGATTGCTGTCGCTAGAGTTATTACTTTTTCTGAAGTAAATTGTTCATGAACAAAAGTTACAAGGCAGCCATGGTGGGACCAGTGTTTCATACCGTCCGGTACGTCAAATTTCGTTCGATACCGATATTTTTTTTCGTATCATCCGGTACCGGATATTTAGGTCGATTTCCGGGTTTTTTCGGGTTTGATCCTCATAAACTAACTAAATATTATTTTTTAAAAAAATAAAATAAAATAAAATTTGGTACTGACCAGTATATCGGTCCTACCGCTCATACCGGTCCGGACCGGTACGTAATTCCGGACCGATATGAAAACATTGGGTGGGACTTATGTTTTCATACCAGCTGGTACTGGTATTTCCACCGGTACCCGATTTTCGGGTCGGAATTCGGATTTTTCCGGGTCGTATCGATGGTATACCGATTATGACCGATATGAAAACATTGGGTGAGATAGCATGAGTTAAATTCATATTCAACAATATTAATAAATCAACGACAATCTTTTCTAATTTACAATTCAACCCAATTGCACGTTTTCAACTAACAAAAAACACATATGATATCTTTGGTTTCGGATTAAAAGTACATTGAGATGTTGTGAGATACTTAAATCGTGTTTTTAACATACAAAATGAAAGTAAATTTACAATCTGTTCATACAAAAATCACAATTTAATCATAACTAGGAAAACCAATTATAGTATAATTGTGATTTTAAAAATTATTAATTTAACTTAATTCTAATAATTATAATATTGTTATACTATTTTTTTTTCTATGTGGGGGTATATTAGTATTTTTACATAAATAATAATCATAATATTAAAATCTTGTCAAACATATTTATAAATTTACGATTATCATATCTCACCACACTTCATATGCGATAAGAATCGGTATATAAGATGAAAAATAGTGTCATAACAATTGAATTTTTCAAGTCTTAAAATGTGACATCTTGCACTTATACATTATAGTCATGTATAATTCATCTCATGTAAATTGACTCGACTCTAATACTTTCTTGACATTTTCCTCGTTTTATGGTTTTTTACGGGGTATCAATAGTTATCGGATTCTAATCAAATTATCAATTAAAAATCATATTTTGAAGTTATTGTTGTTGTGGAAACAACTTATGTCGAAGATCAGATAAATACACATGAATTTTACATTGAAAACTCAAAATAATGGGAAAAAAATCACAATGCCAAAAGAAAAACTCATCGACCAATGCACTATCAAAATACACAAGGTTATAGAAAAATCGAAAAGGACAAAAGGGTAGGAATTGAACAAATATCAAAAGGGTGACTTTAGCCAAAAATCCAATCTTGAACCTGGGTGACGTTAGGAAAGCAAAAAATTTATAGAGTAGAGATGTGTTCGGATCGAGTAACCGACCCGATTATCAATTTTTGCGATCTTATCCGATTAATACGGATTAGAAAAATGATGATTCAAAATCGATCCGTAATAATAGTTCTTGACCTGATCCAATTGAGATGAAATGTGGTCTTGATTGGATCGAACCTTGGGATGGACTCATTCCCTAGTACCCGATCCATTTGTCCCATTCACCTTGTATATTTTATTGAATAATATCCCAATTCTTTGGCATTTGCTATCCACGCCTATGATGGTCCTTTGCTCTTTGAAATCATATGCTTTATTGCCTTGCTTTTTGAAAACATTCACTGAAAGTGAAAGAAAAACATTTATAGAGGGAAGTAGATAGGGTATATTAATTATTTTACTAGATACCTAAATTTTATACAAATGTAAATATCATTTATTAAAACTTTGAAAATTACTTTAAATTGTTACCATCACTTGAAAGNCTTATCAACACATAACAAGAACATCTCAAAAACAGCTATAACAAAGGTGTTGTTCGTTGCAGGCATATCGTTGTTTTAATCTTAATCTTTATGTAAATTCTACACTTAAAGACACTCTACCGTCTTGATTAAAATGCAAAATCTCATTTTCAACTGTACTAGAGAACAAGCCCCTTTTCACATTACTTAAAACCCTAACATCAAGGGTTTCAAATTATTCACAAATGTTTAAGAATCCATTAATTTGAAGGCTAAAGCTGATTTCTAACAGCTTCCTGCATCAATTATGAACACGACGAAATTTTAGGCCCAAAAACGACGAGTGGGAAAGTAAAATCGCATAGCAAATAAAAAAGGGGAAAAGCGAACATCGAACCTCCGGTACAGACGGTGACTAGCAAGAGAGCCGGCCATAGAAACCTCGAGCGCCTGATTAACGACTCCTTCTGAGGTATCTCCGGAGGAGCCGCATCTCTTCCAGAAGGGGACGTCATAATTTCGCAATGAGAAGCGTCAAAAGGGAAGAAGCACTCTCGTTTCCACTTTCACTAAGCGAACTTTGTATTTGCTCATGACTTCAATATAATATAAATCCAAATTTGTAAACGGTAGAGTTTCTTTTGAATTTGAATATTTGATTTAGCGTGGTTACATTTTACTTTACGTAAATTAATATATTTTAATCAAATAGAACAAAAATACATACTTGTAGTTGTCTGGTGGTAACCACCTATATTGCATCAAAAAAGGTGTAGGGTGCGAGATTCGAGGTGTAAGATTCGTTAATTTTTTACGAATCAGATCAAAATACTTAAGGATTCATTGATTAAAATAATATAAATATATTATTTTTTACAATTTACTCAATAATTCAATAATATTTCAAATACTAATATGAAGAATTGTATAACATTTCATACAATTAATTAAAATATATTTTTTTCAATTTTTTTATATATCTTTTAATTTTTTTAAAAATTTAACGCATCCAGTACGCACCATGCATCCGGTGCGCACCGGGTGCGCTAGGTTGCACGAATCGTGCAATCTAGGTAACCACTAACTAGTATTTAATCATAATAATCAATATTTAAATATTTAAATGAATATTTTGAATCTTTCCATATGAATATAAAAAAAATAAGATTTTGTAAAAAAACATAACATGTAAAAAATTTCACTGATTTATGTAAAATTTTACATAATTCATTATCAAATGGTTTGAAATACTTTCCAATTATAAAAAAATAAAAATAATATATTTATATTTTTTAATAAGCTTAAGACATTCTTATTTATACAAAATAGCTTGACATTCTCAATATCCCAATCTACCTCTCCATAACATGTACAATTTATAAAACTCTTCTCCAAATTAACTTATTTTTTTCCTTTTAGACTTCTATTCCTCAGTCACCACGAGTTTTTTATACAGTTGGATATCAAATATCGTATAATATTTAATATTGGTATTTTTCCCTTTTGAATTTTTGAGTAAAAAATTAATAAACTATTTTTATATACAAATATTTTAATGATTGCTGTCGCTAGAGTTATTACTTTTTCTGAAGTAAATTGTTTATGAACAAAAGTTACAAGGCAGCCATGGTGGGACTCATGTTTTCATACCGTTATTTCCATCGGTACCGGGTTTTCGGGTTTGAATCCGGATTTTTCCGTGTCGTACTGACGGTGTTGTGGTTCGAAAATTGGGGTGTCAACAGTCGATCGGTTCGTTGCAAGACGAATTCGGTTATTATTTGTTTGATGTGTGGAGAACGATTATGAATTAAAGGTGAAAAGACGCAAAGATTTTAGAGTGGAAAACCTTGAAACCGAGGAAAAAACCATTTGATTAAGGGCTAAAGGAAGTGCCCTTAGTCGGTTCAATAATCAAATTCATGATCATACAAGTCATGTTGGTTCTTTTGACAACAAAGAAAATGAGAAGAATCAAAAATAAATCGACAGAAACTTCTCTATGTGAAAGATCCAAGGAGAAAACGGAAGAATATCATTTTCTCATACTCTAAGTGTCTTTTTTATACTCTCACTGTACTGTGTACAGTAGGGTGTCATTTTGTGCCTATTCTTTACGACTAGGTCGGCTAATGTCCGGCGGAACAGCCGCCGAAAACGGTTTCACAGAGATGCATAGCGCTAGACCTTTCGGCGCTACTAGCCGGCTACTCTCTGGCCACTGGTGGCTCGTACGCCTTCGCTGGACCACGCTTCTGACATGGTTGTCGTTGTATGGGATGAGTAAAAATGGCCCGAAGCAACGCTTGTAATATGTGGACCGATCGGTTTGGCGCGTGCAAGAAGCTGGGATCTACACATCGGGACCGATCACTATAAACGATCGATCGGACCACAAGATCTGGATGGGCCCTTCACTCACGTGGGCTGGATTTGGACCTCCAAGTTCGGCTTACGTTGTTTGAGCTTCCATGGCCAAGCTTGGTCTTGACTCTGTCCAGGGTACCGGGTTCCGGAGATCTCATCAGACGGTATACGATCATGATCGATATGAAAACATTGGGTGGGATAGCATGAGTTAAATTCATATTCAACAATATTAATAAATCAACGACAATATTTTCTAATTTACAATTCAACCCAATTGCACGTTTTCAACTAACAAAAAACACATAGGATATCTTTGGTTTCTGATTAAAAGTACATTAAGATGTTGTGAGATACTTAAATCGTGTTTTTAACATACAAAATGAAAGTAAATTTACAATCCGTTCATACAAAAATCACAATTTAATTATAACTACGAAAACCAATTATAGTATACTTGTGATTTAAAAAATTATTAATTTAACTTAATTCTAATAATTATAATATGGTTATACTATTTTTTTTCTATGCGACGGTATATTAGCATTTTTACATAAATTATAATCATAATATTACAATCTTATCAAACATATTTATAAATTTACGATTATCCTATCTCACCACACTTTAGATGCCATAAGAATTGGTATATAAGAGGAAAAATAGTGTCATAACAATTGAATTTTTCAAGTCTTAAAATGTGACATCCTACACTTATACATTATAGTCATGTATAATCAATCTCATGTAAATTGACTCGACTCTAATACTTTCTTGACATTTTCCTCGTTTTATGGTTTTTTACGGGGTATCAATAGTTATCGGATTCTAATCAAATTATCAATTAAAAATCATATTTTGAAGTTATTGTTGTTGTGGAAACAACTTATGTCGAAGATCAGATAAATACACATGAATTTTACATTGAAAACTCAAAATAATGGGAAAAAAATCACAATGCCGAAAGAAAAACTCATCGACCAATGCACTATCAAAATACACGAGGTTATAGAAAAATCGAAAAGGACAAAAGGGTAGGAATTGAACAAATATCAAAAGGGTGACTTTAGCCAAAAATCCAATCTTGAACCTCCGTGCCGTTAGGAAAGCAAAAAATTTATAGAGTAGAGATGTGTTCGGATCGAGTAACCGACCCGATTATCAATTTTTGCGATCTTATCCGATTAATACGGATCAGAAAAATGATGATTCAAAATCGATCCGTAATAATAGTTCTTGACCCGATCCAATTCAGATGAAATGTGGTCTTGATTGGATCGAACCTTGGGATGGACTCATTCCCTAGTACCCGATCCATTTGTCCCATTCACCTTGTATATTTTATTGAATAATATCCCAATTCTTTGGCATTTGCTATCCACGCCTATGATGGTCCTTTGCTCTTTGAAATCATATGCTTTATTGCCTTGCTTTTTGAAAACATTCACTGAAAGTGAAAGAAAAACATTTATAGAGGGAAGTAGATAGGGTATATTAATTATTTTACTAGATACCTAAATTTTATACAAATGTAAATATCATTTATTAAAACTTTGAAAATTACTTTAAATTGTTACCATCACTTGAAAATTACTTTATATTAATAATATAAAGTAAATAAAACATTAATATTCAAAATTTTAAATTAATGAAACATTAGTTATTTTTAAAAAATTAATATATCAAAATAAATTATTGAAATCAAATAAAAAACAAATAAATGCATCAAATTATTAAAATTTATGTATTAATGTTTAAAGATTGTGATGAGAATATGAACATACAAAGAACTAAAGGATTGTAAGGAAAAATTTGAAACTAAAATACATTGTTTTTTAAAATTTTTTTAATAAAAAACTTTTTATGGAAATCAAAATGTTTCACATCTTCTATATAATTAAAGGGGTAGGGTGATATTTGCCCACAGCCCCTCAACCTACGAGTTGTGTAAATGACATGCTCTCCAAGTTACAAAATTGTAAATATGCTACACTTTTTTAGCAAAAATATGCATTTATAACCCTCAAACTTCAATTAAATGCATATAAGACACCTCAAATTTTCAATACCGTTTATTATTGACACTTTAATGAACTCGTAAATTTTTAGTATTTTATGCACAGTTCTCAAAATCAATGATAAATTGTGTATAATTTTTCAAATGAGTCTTATTTGTGTACTTTGTGAAGGGTTTTCAAAAGGTTTTCAATTTACGGAAAACCAATGCTAGAATGTTAGGGGTAAAAAACAAACTGTATTGTTAACTTTATGTGTCATTCTTGTAATTTCGTAAGTTGGAAAACATGTCTTTTATACAACACGTAAGTTGGATGGCTAATTATACCATTTTTTCATAATTAAAGCACGAAAAACTTTACATTAATTGTTTTTAGGTAGCATAGATAAAAAACATTTAGTGAACACTCAATTATATCTTTTTTATACTATTTTAAATGTAGATATCTTCTTAAATTTCTCATATTAATTATACAAATATATAGTCATAATATATTTTAGCTACATATACACAATGTTTGTTCCAATATTTTAATATTGGTCTAAAATCACATACCAATCTGGATCGATACCAAATTGGATTTTTATATATATAAAAAATTAAAAATAAATATTTAATTATTTTTATGGTTGGATACAAAAAAAACTCGGAATACGATCATAAAACATGATATCGAACGGTATCAAAAAATATCGATATTAAAACACGAGTTTGCACATAAAATAGTCACGTGGTATGAATTATGATTTGTTTCACATTGGGGGAAATTAACTCCGGTACAAAAAGAAAAGGAGAATATTACAAAAGTGGACCAAGAGAGCACAGTGAGAAAGCAACTCATCAAGCCAAATAAAATGATGATAAAACCAACTATAACAAGTGCCCCACTCTTAAAGGTAAATCAACCCTATCCGTTTAAATACATTTGATACAAATACGATCACGACCCGATTAAGAATCGATGAGTGTAAACTAATGAAGTCTTTAGTAGGTTCGGTTCGTAAACGGATAATGAGAATCATGTGTTTATGACGTGAACCATGGTCCTAACAAATCATGCACTTGACTATAGCAAATATGAGAAAATGAGAATGAAAAGTTTTAGAAGACATGTGTTATTTTAGTTAATTAACCGATGATTATACTTAAATCCAAATCCAACCTAAATAATAAACTCAATCGTCGGTTTCGGGTCCAACCTAAACATAGCATATCCATAGAGAAAATTAGAAAATGATATTAAGCAATTTCTTAAACTCAGTTAGGTTTAGGGTCCTCAAACTTTGATTTGTTTGACAATTTTTTCTGCTATTTATCCCAAAAATTTATATAATTAAAAAATTTAATTCAAAAAGTTCAAAATTAATTGTATGACAAAAAATTCTTAAATTTTGCACATAAAGGGAAAATCAGCTCCCCAACTTTGTTAATTTGACAAAATTAGTATATGTAATTTTTCGTTAAGTTAAATAACTGCATTAATGTCTCGCTTCTTATTTTTCTGAGACAAAGCTTGACAATAACTTTGTATTACATTAGAATTACAAGGACGAATTGTGCAAATTATTGTTTTGGAGGACTTCAATTACTAAATTAAAAACTTTATGGATCAATATTACCATAACAATTGAACATTAATGATCGATTTTACCAAACAAATCAAAATACAAAGACTAATTCTGACTATACAAAACATTTAGAATCATAATTATAAAATTACAAAACACTGTGAACCAAATTCGTCAAATCAATGAAAATAAACATCAAGGCTAATTTTGTATGAGTCCAAAAAAATAGTGCAAGAAGAAAACGACAACATCAATGCTTCAAATCTAAGCTTTTCAACGATATCATTCACAAGAGACAAGCTAAATCATGTCAATATGATACGCAGTTATATGTTAATATAAACAAAAGAAACCATATTTAAGAAACCACTAATTGAATCACCAAAAACGATAAAAAAAACAGAGGTAAGTTAAAGTGAAAAATGAGGATAGCCGTACAACCTGTAATGAAGAGGGGGGTATTTAGATAATTGTACAAGCATCCAACATGCAAGTAATAATTTAAATGAAGACAGTGAATTATGTAATTCTTCATGTGCAACTGTCCGTATGAAATGAATGTTGTGGCAGGTGGTAGTAAGTAAATTCAATGCAAAACAATTTTCTTGCTGTGTCTGTGCTGTTTGTGGTGTCCCCTTATTTAATATTTCACTGTAACTAAATGTAAAAAAAATAAGAGGAGTGATATCATAGGTAATTGACTTGGTCTAATTCTTTTTAATGTGATTAACTTCTCTTATGGATTTGACTGTACTCTCCGACCCATTGAATCCTAAATTTCTAGATGGTATCGGAGCTTCAGGTTGGGTTTCGAGCTGGTTTGTACCGATTAGATAAATAAAAAAAAAACTCGAGTAGAAATGTGCATCGGACCTAGGCGACAAAAATAGATCGACCTATGATTCGAGTGCTACCGAGCATATTGAAGCAAATCTGAACCGGACCAAGGCCAGTTCGACATGAGGGGGAGTGTTGAAATATATCCACATCGGATGTGAAAATGGAAAATGTCTACTTTATAAAAGGAGTGATATCATGTGTAATTGACTTGACCCAAATCTTTTCAATGTGATTCTCTCTACTTATGGATTGTGCTGCACTCTCCGACCCATTGAATCCTAAATTTCTAAACTTAACTCTTCTCAGTGCTGTTGCTCAGTAACTTTTGCAATAACCTTGTACATGGAATGATACTAATGTCTTTTAATCATTCACAATTCACACAGCACCAGAAATGGTGTGTTTGTACATGCAGAACCAACACAATTTGTTGAATTATGATGAGAGTGTGTACAAATATGACGTATAATAAGAGGAGAACACATCGTAAAAAAGCTTGAACAAGTCATATATTATGGTGTCTCTTTCCCTTTAAAAAATCAATCTAAATTTTATTTCAAATCCAATGAGAGACAATTTGATATTTCAACATACTCTCTCGAGTCCAAATATATGACAAATTTGGACATCTGAATTGAAATGAACCGGACATTCCTGATATTAATAATAAGGATTTTGATCGAACCAGCTCCAAAACCATGCTGAAATTATAGTCTGATCGAATTTATGAAGGTAGTGTACACGGATATGACATATAAAAGGATAAGACAACATCGTAAAAGACTTGAATAAGTCATATACTATGGTCCCTTCCCTTTTATAAATCAATGAGAGACAATTTGATATTTTAACATACTACCTCGAGTCCAAATACTTGACAAATTTGGATTTCTGAATTGAAATGAACCGGACTTTCTTGATATCAATAATCAGGATTTTGATCGAACCAGCTCCAAAACCATGCTAAAATTATAGTCTGGTCGAAACTATGAAGAGAGTGTGCACAGATATGACATATAAGAGGAAGTGACTACATCGTAAAAGACTTGAACAAGTCATATACTATGGTCCCTTCCCTTTTATAAATCAATGAGAGACAATTTGATATTTCAACATACTACCTCGAGTCCAAATACTTGACAAATTTGGACTTTTGAATTGAAATGAACCGGACTTTCCTGATATTAATAATCAGGATTTTGATCGAATCTGCTCCAAAACCATGCTTAAATTATAGTATGGTCGAAACTATGAAGGAAGTGTACACGGATATGACATATAAGAGGAAGTGACTACATCGTAAAAGACTTGAACAAGTCATATACTATGGTCCCTTCCCTTTTATAAATCAATGAGAGACAATTTGATATTTCAACATACTACATCGAGTCCAAATACTTGACAAATTTGGACTTCTGAATTGAAATGAACCGGACTTTCCTGATATTAATAATCAGGATTTTGATCGAACCTGCTCCAAAACCATGCTGAAATTATAGTATGGTCGAAACTATGAAGGAAGTGTACACAGATATGACATATAAGAGGAAGAGACTATATCGTAAAAGACTTGAAGAAGTCATATACTATTGTTCATTCCATTTTATAAACCAATACAGATTTCATCCCAAATCCAATGTGGGATAATTTGATATTTCAACATACTCTCTCGAATCTAGATACGTAACAAATTTGGACTTACGAATTGAAGATATTCATATATCCACCTGCAAATGCTTAATCTCATCTTAAGGTGACACATATTACAAATATAAAAGTTACATAAAAAAGTCAAAATAAAGCAGCATTCTCTTATATTTTATGGCACATAATTATTTTGTTCCAAAGCGGTGTGGGTATTTAGCAACTCAGTTTTTTAATGTGATTCCTTGCAGGAGACATGCCACATGATAATCTATAGTACTCTTAATTGGCATACGACATCATAATTATGTACAGTTATCAACATATCATCCTCTATGTGCTACACTAATTCCTATGTAATTAGATACCATTAAAATGATAAAAGAATGTCTGGCAGAAACTGTACCTGTATTCGTAGGGTCTATGATTATTTTATTCTAAGAGACTAGTACATAAATATAATGAGTTTATTTGGTATAAGGATAAGAAAGTGTGTAATATAAATTGTGTTGAGTTGAATGTATTTATAATAATATGATTTTAAAATTTGTTTTGTAAAAAAACGGTATGATGAATGTGATTTTAATAAAAATACATATTACCATCAAGATAAGATAGTCTAACCCAATATTTTCATATCGGTCTAACGTACCGTTTCGATCCGAACCGATATGACATTGGTTCGAATTTTTTAATTTTGTTTTAAAAAATAATTTTATTTTATTTTTACGGGTCGACATGGAAAACCTGGTACCAATCGGAATACCGATACCACCTGATATTAAAATAATAATATCAATATTTTCATATCGATTTAAAATTATGTACCGATC
>RWGZ01001160.1:0-99199 GCA_009725065.1 Utricularia reniformis | reverse complement strand
TGATTTAATTTTTTTTAATATGATTCGCTTCATTTATGAATTGAGTTATAATGATACTTCTTTGACCCATTAAATCTTTACTTTCCACATGGTATAAGAGTTCTATAGTAGGTTTTGGGTTGATGTTTCAATGTAGAAAAGAAAGAAAAGATTGGCAGAAATGTATATCGGGTTTAAACGAAAAAAATTGATTGACCTCATACTCAAACACAACAAAATCTATTAAAACAAGACTAAACCGGATCAAGACCAATTCGAATTAAGGGGAGTGTTGAAGTAAAATATCATATATCGGATATGAAAGTAGATGTTATAGTTTATTAAGATGGGGAATATAATAGGTAATTGATTTTATCTAATATTTTTAATATTATTTATTTTTCTTATAAATTAAATTACATATACATTTTTCGATCTATTTAATCATAAATTTCTACAAGTACAAGTAATTGAAGTCAATCTTAGGGTATTACATGTATACTACAAGGTTATGAGGATTATCTATCATTGGAAGTAGGGCTTTTCGTTCGGTATTTACCGAACTGAAATTGAAAAACCGAATACTGATTAACTGAATAAATTCACTACCAAGTACCGAACCGAATTTCGACGGTTTGGTTCAGTAAAAAACCAAATTATTTATGTACAATTCACTAGATTTTGGCAGTAAATCTATCCATTAAAAAATAACAGATATAATTTCACAAAAAAATGTGTTTTTGACAACAACAGGCAACAAATAGCGAATTGATTAATTAAAGTGAATCGAAAATGATTGAAAGATTTACCCCGATCATTGATGAATCAAGACATAAAACCGAGGTCGATTTTGTTTATGAAGAGAATTTGACCAAATTCCCAATTAGTAGAGCCGCAAGACATCCCTTTTCATTTTAGGGTATGAAGAATTCCAATTCCATTAAGAATTTAAATATTTATATTTGGAAAAGTTAATTAATAAATTAAATTCGGTATTCGGTAAATTACCGAATCGAACTGAATACCTAAATCGTAAAAAAATTAAAACCGAATACCGAACCGATTTTTAAAATTCGATATTCGATAATGAAAATATTTCGATATTCGGTTCGGTAATCGATAAATACCGAACAGTGAACACCCCCTAATTGGAAGTAAATAAGATCAATTTTTTTATAACTAAATTTGAAATTTTAACTGTGTATATGTTATAAATAATAAAAGGAATCAAACATAACATTAACACTTTGTTGAAGTATTTAATTTGTATGTTTTTGGATAAGAATGTAAATTAGGAATATAGAAAATTTGTATTACTAAAAAGAAAATTTATTCACAATTTAACATATCTATAATAATAATAATAATAATAATAACTTCAAGAAACATATATGATAAAACAATAAAATTACTAATTGGAGATAAGATAGTTATGAAATATATTAAAACTTAAAAAGTATGCAAAAGTAAATTTGTGTTTTAATTAATTTAATTTACATGATCTAATGTAGGTCCCACTGCCACCAGCTCATTGAACAAAGTCAAAATATTTGTTTCTTTTATTAAATTTATAAAGTTGAGTTAATTTCATATTAAAAATATTTTTGGAGCATATAAGAGAAATAGATATAATAAAATATTTGAATAAATTAATTATAATTATCAACAATTCATCTTATAAACCAATCAATCGAATACACATCTTAATTTTGAAATAACAATAATATTATAAATCGGAAAGGAGATATGATTTGCTTGGTTAATAAGAATGGTTGTTTAGCATATTGATTCACTTGTACAAATATTTTTCAATTTATCTATTTTTTTATATGTTATATAACATATAATTCAAGAAATATAATCCAATAACATTGAGCAACTATTTAAATTGGATATAAAGTTTCGTAAGGTCACTTAACTCCGTTAATTAAAACGGCTGAAGTTATAGCCCGGGAGCGGATGGAATTATTCAAGAACGCGAAGGCGGTTCGTCTGATGAGCGCGCACGGCAAGTATCTGACGGCAAGCTCGAACGAGGAGACGGTGACGCAGGACATAAACCAATCATCGGAAGCCGCAAACTGGGCAGTCGAATTGGTCGCCAATTCCGATTCCTTAATCCGGCTCAAGAGCTGCTACGGCAAATACTTATTGGCGTCAAACCAACCGTTTCTTTTAGGGGTGACCGGTTCCAAGGTATTGCAAACGCTGCCGGATCAGTTCGACGGCTCCGTTGACTGGGAGCCTACCATGGATAATAACGGAGCCGTTAAGTTGAGGTCGAGAAACGGGCAGTTCTTAAGAGCTAACGCCGGTATGCCGCCGTGGAGAAATTCGGTGACCCATAATATTCCTTATCGGACAACGAGCCAAGAATGGATTCTGTGGGAAGTTCAGATTGTGGTGTACTCGCCGGATGCAAATCCGCCGCCGTCGTTGACCATTGGAAATGAAGAGGTATGCATCCGAGGCTACCCTTTTAATTAAAATCTAGATGAAAGTCAATTCTTGTTACTCACAACCTTATACTCATCAATTCTAAAATTACATAAAATCAAAATTATTGATATATTTCAATAAACAAAATTACCATATTCTATAACTTTTTACAAAACAAATCCTCAAAATTTAGATTATATAACATAATTTCTCCTTAATTTTTTTTAAATTTTTATAATTGAAATCATCGGTCAAAATCAATTTTGATGATCGATTTTGACACTTGAGTATCTGATTTGTGAAATATTACAAATTTAAAGGAAAAAATTCATTAAAATATTAAATTTGTCTTATAAAAAATACCAAAATTTAGGAATAATTACATATTTTTTCTAAAACATTTATATTGATCAATAAATGCTATAATGTTTTCAGTACGTCCCGTGTCCATCACACCAGTTAACAACAATGGGTTGTCATATTCAAAACCGTTTTTCTGGGTGGTATAAATATTGTTGTGGGGTACAAACTACAAATTATATTTCTGAATTTATTATTTAAACAAATAATTAAAATACCAAACAGTTTCTTTAATCATAAAAATGTTATTTCATTAACTTATCAAAATTGCCCTATTTTACCAATATATGTGTTGTGGTTCAAAAACCGGGGGTGTCAACAGTCGTCCGGTTCGTTGCAAGACGAACTTGGTTGTAATTTATTTAATGTGTGGAAGATGATTATAAATCAAGTATAGAAGAGACAATGCAGTTTTAGAGTGGAAAACCTCAAAACTGAGGAAAAAACCACTCAAGGAGAATCAAAGGAGGATCATTTTCTTCGCTTCCCAAGTGTCATTTTTATACATCTATTGTGTTGCGTGAACAGTAAGATGTCGTTTTGTGCTTGTCCTCTGCGGCTAAGTCGGCTCGTGTCAGGCGGGACAGCCGTCGGGCATGACTTCATAGGGCTGTACGACGTTAGGCCTTTCGACGCTACTAACCGGCTATCTCGAGACTAAGGGAGGCTCATATGACTCCACCGGACTTGTCTCTGACAGGATTGTCAGAGGTTGTTATCGCGTGTTGAGGAATGTAGATGACCTGAAACATAGCTTGTGAGATGTGAACCGATCGGTCCTGGTGAGGGGGAGACAGCTTGGCCCTATCGATCGGGACCAATCGATAGGAACGGGCGGTCAGGTCCGACTGGCCTGGTTGGGCTGTCCATTCACGTGAACTGGATCTGGGCCTCCAAACTCGGCTTATGTCATTTGGGCTGGTCTGACTAAGCTTGGCCCTGATTAGGTTCGGGGTACCGGGTTCCGGGGATCTCATCAATATGTATATATATTATTTAAATGTGTAACATACCCAAACCCAAATCAAACCCATATGGATCAATTTATCTAAAAAACATTGATCTCAATTGAAATCATCGAAACTTTGACTAGGATGTATACCGGTATCATACTACCATAAAAACTATAATGCAATTATGGTTAGACTCTTATTTTTTTGTCGAAAAATTGTTGAAATTCAGGTTTAGGTTATAAAAATATATTGATTCATAACTCGGGTATTATCGAATATGTTGAAGAAAGTTTGAATCGGATCAAGTCTAGTTGAAATTGATGAAAAGTTTAAAGTTAAAAGTCTCACGTTGTAATTTTTATATAGAATTGGAAATAACAATAATTGGTTTACTCAAACAATTTAATTTTTTATTAAATGTTGAATTTCAAGAATAAGGTGACCCGAGAACTTGAATCGTCCATGTATTGTGTACATTTCTTGACGCGGACAGCAAGTTTCCCCATTGGCTGAATCGGTCAATATTATTCCACAGATTCATATTTATCTCTCATATCGGATATGCTTCATTTTATTCCAATTCCCAATCGATAAACAAGGAACGCCACCCATAAATTTTTAATACAATTTTCTTCTTTACTGCAGAGCGATTTGAGCTCCAAAGTATCAGCAATGGACTTGTTCAAGAAAGCCAAAGCGGTTCGTCTCAAGAGCGTCCACGGCAAATATCTAATCGCCGACGAGGACGAGGAGACTGTGACGCAGGACAGAACCGGATCGTCGCATTCCGCAAAATGGACAGTTGAATTCGTGGCAAATTCTGATTCGGTGATCCGACTCAAGAGCTGCTATGACAAATACTTAACGGCATCGGACCAGCCGTTTCTGTTAGGGATGACGGGTCACAAGGTGGTTCAGTCGCTTCCCTTTGGGCTCGATAGATCCGTCGAGTGGGAGCCGATTAGAGATCCGAGTCACTCTGCCGTTAAGCTGAAAACACGAAACGGGCAGTTTCTACGGGCAAACGGTGGGATGCCGCCGTGGAGAAATTCAGTTACGCATAATATTCCTTACAGGGCGATGACCCAAGAATGGATTCTGTGGGAGGTTGATGTGATAGAGATTATGGCGGCGCACTTGCCGGATTTGGAATAGCGCCTCCTCCGTTGATGATCGGAAATGAGGAGTCTCCGCTGTCTGAACAAAAGTTTATTGAATCATGATTTCGTAGATATATTGTAATATACACGTATTTTCGTTGTATTTTTGTAATATAATTTTATTTTTAATTTCTATTGAATGCAATTAAATTTTCCTACGTAGTATTTATGAAATAATTTCTAAAATTAGTAGAAAGAAAAAGAACAAGCATTATAGACATACCAACAGTAAGGCTAAAAATGGCTGCCCGGTGTATATAGGGGTATGCATAAAAATTCGTTAATCTGAATATCAGAAGTCATCGAATCGATTTTTCGGATATCCGAAATGCAAATATTTAATCGGATCTGGTCAGATACAGTTTCAGGTCGTATACTGTTTTTGAAAACTCCTATCCAATCCAATCCGATCTAATATTTATTTTTACATTATATTATAATATATTATATTATATAATGAACTAATTTGTATTGATGTATGTTAAGAAGAATGAGAGAATTTGTAAATATATAATATATATATATATATGTTTAATTGGCTCTATAAAGTTTTAAATTTTGGGAATTTATATACTTGGACAAAATCAAATTTTGAGGATCGAGTATTACTTTATATATATATGATTTATTAAATGATACAAATTTACTAGACTAAATTTATATAATCCTTAAAATTTGGAGATTTAATATGATATTATAAATTATGAAAACCCAAAAATATAAAAATGTGAGGAATGAATATATCATTTTCTCGTTGTAAATTCCTTTGTCAATCAACGGTTTTCTTAATTTTGCTACTTTGTTATTTTACTATTTTTGAAAGTTTTGAAGTTTGGCTCTTTCTTTTTTATTAAATCTATATAAGTATTTTTATATAATTTACGATCAACTGTAGTTTTATAAATACTTTATAAAATCAAGATCATCCTATATCTATTTTAAGAATTAACATTCTTCACACATCACATTGGGTTTGTTTGGGATGGTGGTGAGAACCAAAGTGCGTTCAACGCAATTTCCTAAAACGTGATTTTACAAAACATAAGTTAAATTGCGGTGCGTTCATACTTATTTTTTTGCGTTTTCGCCACCACTCCTAATAGCAGCTATCATCCCAACGTGATTTTGTAAAAGAATAAAATGTCCTTATTAGTTATACATATCACTTAATATTATCATTCTATTATATTTATCGTATGTTTTATACCGGCGGTATACTGACCAGTATCGTCCGATATCCCGTTTTGCTAGTTTTTTTTCCAACTATAAAAAATATTATTCAATGTTTTTATATCACACGGTACATCGTCAAATTTTGGGCAATATCGGTATTATTATTTTATTTTTTTTTAAGTTAAAAAAACAAAAAATGGTACCGGCCGATATACTAGTGTCATAACCAATATGAAAATTTTATATTTATTGATAACGACACAATTTCTCGTTCTCAAACTTTTCGGATAAGACTATCTTATCTTGAGGGTAAATATGTATGTTGTGGTTCGAAAACCGGGGGTGTGAACAGTCGACCGGTTCGTTGCAGGACGAACTCGGTTGTTATTTATTTAAGTGTGGAGAAGGTTGATGGTTCAAAGGTAAAGGAGGCAAACAGATTTTTAGAGTGGAAAACCTCGGAGTCGAGGAAAAAACCATTTGGCTAAGGGCTGAAAGAAGTGCCCTCAGCCTGTTCATTAATCAAATTCATCATTGTACAACACATGTTTTGGATTGACCACAAGGAGAAGGAAGATAATCGAAAATAAATCGAGAGTAAGTGGTAAAGCTCTAGCTTCCTGGAGAAAACCAAGATCGGAATCCTTTTCTCTTTCCCTCTGTGTCATTTTTANCTATGCAATGTAAGTTATGAACATATTTGATGCTATATATATAAATGTTATTCGATCCGAATAAACAAAATTCTTTATATTCATTTACATTCATACTTTTATTCGAATAGTTCGATGACTTTTTATGATTTGGGGTTCGAACTGAATATCAAATTCACTATTTAGATATCGATAACGAAATAACAGAAATATCATTTGATCAAGAAATATTCTATTTTTATAAAAAAATTAATATTCTCGGCCATAATAGTCTGTAGAAATGGGCCTTAATAGCCCAATTGCTATGAAAAAGAATATAAATTAAGAAGTTAATTAAAAGGAAATAATCGAGTAGCCCAGCCTTCTGAACTATTTGCTAGTGCATTCATTACCCGACCCCTACTACTACAATTAATAAGAATAATAACATCAAAATAAGTTTTAAATAAACAATATAATTATTATACAGATACAAATACAATAATACAAAATTAAATATTTTAATATCAAATATCTCTAATACCGGACCATACTCCCTACATTAATGTCCTTCATAAATAAATATAAACGTGTAACCCGTATAATTATATTAAAATATAAAATGAATTTCCACGTGTATGGATGTATTTAGGCAAAGGAATTTCAGAAAAAAGTTGCTTTAAGACCTCGGGTTTATGAAAACTTTGTCGGTATTGGGAATTAAAAATTAGAAAATTAAGAGTGGGTAGAAGCAGACCAGGAGACCAGAACCTTGCCAGGGAAGGACCACTACAAAATTAGGATTACATTTTACACTCATTAATTAAATATAATATTTTACTTTTCAATTTAAAATGATTTAATTTGGAATTATTAATATTCATTATTTTTTATAGTTCTGATAAATTTAATCTATATAATTTATAATAATATATTTAGTCCATAATTTTAAGAAATTACAAATTTTGATTTTCTAAATTTATAACATTTGAACCTCAAAGTAATAAAATTAGATTTGGACTTATAATCTCAATTATCAAAATTAACCACTTTTGAGATCAATTACTCATGCAAATTAAACTATGGGAATTAGTTTTGGTCAAAGTTTCAAAGTATGATTAAAAAACTTTAAAAAACAAAATAAATAGATAAATAAATAAATAAATAATGAAATTATGCTAGTCAAATTTAATATGCTCCAATATTTAATTTAATTTTCAAAAAGGGATCTTTATAACGTGGAGTACTTCTAGTAAAGGAAACAGCCCAGAGCAATCAAATCAATCAATCTTCAAACCCACTTCACCATTTTTTAATAATTTAAATAAATGTATTTATGAAATTTCGGAAATTGATCAATTTACGATAAAATATTAGTTTTGCAAGATATATGAAAATCTATAATTCTACATTACTAAATCTCAATTTACTTTCTATTTTAGCATTTAAATGTATTTAGCATATTAATTTATTATATATTATAATTTCATCGGTAAAAGGCGACTAAAGAGAGCTAGTCTTTATAGGTGTAACATTAAAAATTGTACGTGTATTTTAATTTTCCAACCATAAGTCTTTTTTTTAAAAAAAAATAATAATTAAAAAATCAATCTGTGGACCTGGACTGTGAGTGCGTCTATATATAAAAATAGAGAAATTAAATTAAATAAAATATCTGCCACCTGTCATAGCCGGGCTTCTCGGTTTTGGAAAAATGTCAGCGTCTCCGTGGGCCCCACCATGGTGGAACTGGAACCGAACTTATGCTGTAATAGGGGCCCACCTCGAATACGGACAAAATATAACAGAAACTCAAGGGGTAAAATAGACATTAACTCAATCATTATTTAGGTAATTAATATTATTTTTAATAAAAGTCCTTATAGTTCTCCAATTATCAATGCTTCCACAAAACCATACATATTATTTTTGCTACCATTCATAACTCATTATATTTAATACCAATAAATGTAATTAGAGATACATTATATTTAAATAAGAATATAGAAATATATTTACATTCTATTTTGTAAATATTGATATTAAAAAAACTGAGAACCTATCTTCCAATAAAATAATTTTTATTATTCTGGAATAATATATATTTATTTTAATAAGAAATAAAAATGTACAGTTGTTGATGACCTGGGAAAATAACATTACCCAAAGGTATAGCATCAATCTGTACTAGTGTGGTAACTGACCTATTTATTTATTTATCTATTATTTAGCATTATCTTTTGTTATTATAATTAATAATATTATATTAGCGCAGTATTATTTTATTACATTACTATGTGGGCCGCTTGGGTCTACTATCATTAATTTTATAATGTATGCTAATCAGTATTCTCCAGTGTACTGCTATTTACAGAAATTCGATTTTTTAGTACAACCAAATAAAATTATAAATATTATAATATATAAGAAAAATGATATTCCCATTATAAGTAACTGATTTGCGTAATTTATTTGTAAGAACAGAGGATGCGAAAACAAAGTGAAAAACGGGTGAGGAAGAAGAGAAGTCACGAGATACACGTTAAAGAAAAAGATTAGTTGTGATTTTTCAGAGTTTGTTAATAAAATCTCCTTTCTTTGTTGCTTTATCCTGACAATTGTGTAAGTATCATATCATTGGTGTGTATTGATGAATGCGTTTTGTAGTCTTTTTCTTTTTTCAATTCCCCTCGTTTTTACTTAATATGTTTGCTTTATAGGTCTTGTTTCTACAAGAATCCATAGTAAAAGTTTTTCTTTTTTGTTTGACTATGTCAGATCTATCTAATTAATTGGAAGGAACCAATGCAATGCAATGCAATTGCAAAATCGGGGTTCTCGTTTTTTCTCATTGGGTATTTTCGCTGCTGGGTAATTTGTTCATCTGATTTCACAAGATCTACGGCTCCGATACTTTTGCTTTTTATGGCGTTTTGGTATGTGGGGTTAACACTTGGAATTTCTTCCTTCGATTGTTACGCATTTAAGCTTTAGTTTCTGTAGCTGTTTGACCAATTTGGGAGTGTTTCTGGATTTTATTTTAGAGGAATAAAGCTTTGTTTGCCCCTTCTTTCTTTACTGCTGTACTGATTTGTACTGTTTTCACCATTTCCTTGAATGTCGTGCATTTTTTTGTGTTAACTTGTTATGGGATTCTACTGAGATTGTTGTTTTGTAATTGTTCACAGCTCGTGGAATTAGGATTTTACTTATCAGATTTGGATCCTTAACAATGTTACAAGATATGTGTTGTTTAGTGTCAAGGATCTGTGAAGGGAATTGGCAATGTCGAAATTATACCCTTCGAAAGTCTGTCGAAAAACTGCGTAACGAAGAAGATAGTGGATTTTGGTTATGTCGATCGACTTCTGAGCTTCAAAATGGTGATAATTCGAATGTGAGTTCATTAATACCAGCAATTGGAAGGGATAATTCGATTAGTTGTTTGATCAAGTGCTCGAGAGCTGATTACGGTTCGATTTCTGCTTTGAATCGGAGTTTCCGATCTATTATTCGAAGTGGTGAGCTTTACACTTTGAGAAGACAAAATGGTGTTGTAGAGCATTGGGTTTACTTCTCATGTCAATTACTCGAATGGGAATCTTTCAACCCGATTCGTCGACATTGGATGCGTCTACCGAGAATGAATCCGAATCAATGTTTCGTATTATCGGATAAAGAGTCTTTAGCTGTTGGTACTGAGCTTCTAGTTTTTGGTCGTGGTTTAATGTCTCATGTAATATATAGTTACAGTTTACTTACGAATGAATGGACATCAGGGAAGAGTATGAATTCTCCGAGATGTTTATTTGGATCAGCGAGTCTTGGTGAAATCGCGATACTTGCCGGTGGTTGTGATTCTCGTGGCAATATTCTTAGTTCGGCAGAGATGTACAATTCCGAGACGGGTATTTGGACGACTATTCCGAGCATGAACAAGCCGAGAAAGATGTGTTCCGGAGTGTTCATGGACGGAAAGTTCTATGTGATTGGAGGTATTGGTGGATCGAACTCCGAACTTCTAACATCCGGGGAAGAGTACAATTTAGAAACCGGAACATGGACCGAAATTTCGAACATGTCTCCGGTATATTCTGGTTCAACGAGAGACAACGTAGAGTCCGAAGCACCACCGTTGATCGCAGTTGTTAATAACCAGCTATATGCGGCTGATCATGCTGATATGGAAGTTAGGAAATATGATAAGTTAACTAGAATATGGAATACAATAGGGAGATTACCGGAACGAGCTGGTTCGATGTACGGTTGGGGTTTGGCATTTAGAGCATGTGGTGATCGTCTTATTGTGATCGGAGGACCTCGTAATGCCGGTGAAGGGTACATTGAAATCAATTCGTGGACACCAAAGGACTCGTATTTACCCCGATGGGATTTGCTCGGGGAAAAACAATCCGGGAATTTTGTGTATAACTGCGCTGTGATGGGGTGCTGATGATCCATCTACAGCATCATTTGTTATGCAGCACATAAATATATATCATTAACGGGATCAGATCAGGTACCGGAAATATAATCGAAATCATATTCTTCTGCTTTAGGATGACTTACTTTCGCAACAAGTATAATTTTTTCCCTCTGATCATATGAATTCTTGAGATGTATTTTGGAATTGGCTTTACAAATCTGCTTATTTTGTTAGATTCAGACAAATATAGCACTTTAAATTCGTTTCTTGTTGCTGCACAAAGAATTACAGAGAATGTGAACCTGATGATGATCCTACGAGAATCCCATTCTTGATATCTGAGAAGTTCTTCACATCTGTTCCCCATAACCTGTGTGTAATGTAATGTAAGCTTAGTTATAGATTTACTCAAATCGGTTTTTTCGTATGAATGTATCGTACCAGCAATGAATCCCTGCTGCATTAGCTCCTTCCTTATCGGCCCTCGAATCATCTCCAACGTGTACTGCTTTGTCTGCCTCAACACAAATCCCATCTACAACACGATTACATTTAATTTAACTAGATGATGCTTAGGGAGTGCGTAAGGGATGCATTCTTAGAACTTACTTAGTGCTGCTTGAAAGATCTTCTTGTCTGGCTTTTCATATCCAATCTCCGATGATATGATCACTGCATCGAACCTTCGCAGATCCCTTATAATATGGTGAAGGAAATAAGGAGTTTGAAATAGCCATGGGAACTCACAGATGTAATACATTGAGGTCCTTCAGTAGCTTCCTTAAACGGGAGTCGAAATTGGAGACTACTGCAAGTTTTACTGCAAAGTTGTTTTCTTGATCATGCTGTGTTTTGATAATGGAAAGGCGTAGAGGTAATGTATCAGTGTTACTGACCTCCATGGTTATGGAGATATAGCAGTGTATCAGAAGTGCCTTCAAGAAGACGCCATGCATCTCCATGAGCATAATACTGTTACATAAGAATGATGAGAGTTTGTGCGTTATGGAGAAGAAGAAAGAAGACAGGGATCAAACACCTGAAAGACTTCTTCGAAGTAATTGGGATTGTCACAGCCGGTTGCTTCGTAAACAACCATCTTCCAAAAGGGCTTCCCGTCGCCCTGTAAGTAGATTATCAGTACAAGGAGATAAGAATCTTGCTAAATTTGGAAGATGAAAAACCAGGTAACGGAGTCGTTCCGGCCATGGAGCGGAGAAAGCTCTTTTGAAACCTTGTTTTATATCAGCAGCTGTAGCTTCCACGCCTGCGCGAAATCGAGATTTGAGAGATCGTAGACTGTAAGCATGTTTTCATATGAAGAAAAGGTGAATCGCCGACCGTATTTCCGGCCGATGCTTAGATAAACTTCGTCAACTGGCTTCGCTAATTGCAGAAGAGTTCCTCCCGCATCCAGGAGTAATCCATCATACGTCCTCCCCTGCTTTCCTTCTCCACCTGAAACAAAATTATTCAAATCGGAGCATTCAAATCAGCCGCAGAATTTCTCAATCGATCTGACCTATATGAATTTTTCCAGTGTAGGAAGAACGTCGAATTTGAACTGAGATCGGCAGCTTGAGATTGGAGATTTTGAATGATCTGAACAGAGCAGAGGCGGTCACCTCCATTGATTCAGTTTCACAGAACAAACAAATTGCCGCATCGCAGAAATCGCCCAATTACGCAACAAGAACCCTAAGTCGGATCAAAATTCAAAACAGACGCCATAGCCCCGGCCCGAATTGATAAACAAAAAAAGTTCTTACAATGTCTCATCCAATCCATAGATTCTACAGTAAAATCAAAATCAAAATCAAAACTAAGATTACAAATGAATTGTTCTTCCTGAATCTTGATCGCAGTCACTGAGCAGAAGTAGTAGAGTTACCACTTGCCCAGTACTGCTTCACGGCAACCAGAATCTTCTGAGGTACAAGAGGACCATCTTCATGATCAACTAATTTGGAATCCCATTTCATTCCTCCGATCATCTTCTTCACCTTAACCAAAACATCAACTTCATCCCGGATAATAACAGCTCCTTCCGGCCGAAGAATCCGATCCATCTCCAACAAAATATCCTCAAGCTCACACCTACAAAACTTGCACCACATCAAAACCCATCATTCCATCTAAAACCAGACAAACAAACTTACTTCTCCTTGTACATATCAAAAACCCCATCAGCATGAATCAGATCGTAAGTCCTCGGATACGTCGAAAAAGCTTCACACCTGATCAAGAAAACAAAGCTTCATTCATTAAAATCTGTAAAATGTGATAATCAGGAAGAGGATTGAATACCAGTCATGATAAATGCCGATCAACCCTCTTTCATAAACAGCACCAAGAGTATTCTTTTCAGCGATCGTGGGTACGACATTCATGACCCATAGCTTGGGAGATTGTAGAGCAGCAGCAAATCCTCCAAGGCCAGCATTCATATCCATGATATTCCGATACCTTCCGGTGTCGATGAGCTTATTGATCTTTCTATATGCATTAACATGTTTCTTCCATTGCTTATTATCTTCCACAAAGGACTCCACTGAGACACCAGAAATGGAGCCACTTGAAATTCTTGGTGGAACAGCATAGAGCCTCTCAGGGAATGGTTTAAGATCCCGAGATACATCACCGGTATTAGCAACTGTGATGCATTGCTCCATTTTCTTGTACCTGAGCAAACCAAGAAAATATGATTATGAAACGAGCACAATATCTTTACAGTAAGTTATTCATGAAAAAATGTGATCTTTACCAGACATCATCTTTGTATTCTGGTTGACAGGATTCTACGTCAAATTTCTCTTGTGCGGCACGGCAAGAATCGGAATTGCTTGATTTCTGCCACACAGCGATCTCTCCATGCTCGGATTTCTTCTCCCAGCAAAGAAGTTTAGCGATATCCTCAATCTTACGTTGTTCTTCTTCAAGCTCTTCTTTTGGTCGTTTCCATGCTACGTAATTTGCTTTCCAATTAATAGGTGGACCAGAGAGAACCCAATAACCACCAGGTCGGAGAACACGGTCGACTTCCTTCATATACAATCCATCTGCACATGGACAGAACACAAATGACAGTAGCTTAAGAAGGAAATATATCCCTTTATAGAAGTTTCTACTGACCATTGGAACCCCATTGTATAAGACAACGAGAGCAATGTGCCATGTCAAAAGCCGAAGATGGATACGGCATCTTTATTGTTCCGAGAACACCAATGACAGCAGGCACACCTCTTTCGAGAGCAAATTGAACCTGAGCTTCATGTGAGTCTCTTGGTGCAAATGACATTGCAATAACATTTCTTTTCCAAAGATAAGCACCCCAGCTGGCAACCTAAAGCAACAATAAATAAACATAACTTTGCTAACCGGAGTCGAACCAGTTCGACCATCAAAAGATTCATCGAATATGTTCATGATTTGGTTCGGAAAATATTCAAAAACATACCCCACAACCAGTATCGAGCGCAGTCCTCACAGTCCCATCTGCAATTGGTATAACTGAAGCAAGTTGATCAATATACTTATCAGCACCTTGAGGGAATTGTGTTCCTCCACCAGGAAACCGAAACACATTGCCTTCATATTGGACCCAGTTTTGAATAGCTTTCTCGACAGTCAAGCTTTTGTAGGGGGCATTCGCAAAGGGGACATAATCACGGCTCTTTGGCCATGGAAACGGTGTAACATATCCTTGAGGAGCCGGAATCAGGCAATGGAGCTTTTCCTCTTCGGGTGGGCAATGTCTCTCACGGTAGATCATGTTTTCCCTTGGAAAAGTCATTGCACGCGCTTGATCGTGACAAGGTGTGTAATCCGTGTACCGTGTATCACATGGCTTATACATGACTATTTCAGAATCAGAATCATCAGATTCACCAACGTGATGTGTTTCGAAATCTAGGTTCGGAAGAATATTGCAGTTTGCAACAGTCTTTGTTACTGCAAGAGCAATGCTGTCACCTTTCCCAATTCCACTTTTTTGCCATGCTCCAAGTATGTAAAAAAATATGCACAAACCGGCAACAATGAAAATAGATGCAGAGTTCCTGATCCGACTGTCTCCTGAATGGAACTTTGCCATTGTAACCTGAAATTTTTAACATTACTGAAACTTAGCAGCAGCCATGTTGAAGACCTTGCAGTCAAAATACACGATGAGTTTCTTATTTTTCAAATTTTGAAATTCAAATTATCCTCAGATTACGTATTCTATGAAATTTGGGCAAAAGAACAAGCTCAGAAATAGATGTTAAATCCATGAAGAAAATTTAATTCTGGAAGTGTTTTGTAAAAGTAATAACAAATGAATCTTCAAAACTAGCAGAAGCAGCAAAGCAATTAAAGAAAAAACAAACAAACATTCAAGAAAGCCAAACACCCAACCTTTTTACTAATTTCAGAAACCCAAACCTAACAAATCTAGAAGGAAAAACACAGATCAACAAAAACCACAATTCACGCTTGCCCAGAACCAGCAATTTTAACTAAAACCAGCTGTAGTTAAGAAAAAAGAGGCACTCACTAGCCCTTTATGAAAAAACAAATAAAATTGAAAACTTTGATTGCAATCAACTTACCAATCACATCAACCGATGCCTCAACACGAACTCTTACACTCCCACTTCCCACTCGGACAGGCGAACAACGAAGAAATAATAGAACAGAAAAAGAGAAGGGGANTCCTCTCATGTTTATGAAAAAAGGTGATATTTATAATTTCAGGTTTAAAGAAATGGATCCTTCTGAAACTGGCCAAAATGCTGAACCGGTTTACCGAGACAAAACCACTGGTTTGTCAACTTTTTTTATCTTTCATCTAATATACTGTTCGTCAAGAAGTGTTACTATTAGTTTTATTTATTTCCCTTAACAGGAAAACGCATGTCAAAGGAGGAAATTTTGAGTTTACAGAAAAAAGATTTGAAGAAAGATAAGCCTAAGGTACCTTTCATGCAGTTAATTTTTTAAGCAGTAACACTTCAGCTTACTAGAGTATTTTCGTAATCATGCTTAAGATTCTAATGCAAGTGATGGAAATATCTCCCTTTCAGGAAGTAAAACTTGAATGGGGAAAAGGTTTGGTTCAAAAGCAGGAAGCTGAAGCTAGATTTCAAGAAATCGAAGCTGAGAAAAATAAGCCTTTTGCTCGAAGCAGGTAGTAATGAATTATTGGGTGTTATTATTTTCTTCATTAATTTAGTTTTATTTTTTTCGGCGGGTTTCTGTTTCTTGAACTCAATATGGAAAATCAGTTTGTATGTAAAATATTAGGAATCAATTGATGAAGGTGGATTATTGGCTAATTGATTGTATTCTCCTTTTGTAGAAACTTTTATTATGATCCCTTATTTTATTTCATTGAAATCAATTTTACCTTTTTCTAGGGATGATCCTCATCTTGATGCAATGCTTAAGGAGAGAGTTAGATGGGGTGATCCAATGGCACATTTAGTGAAGGTTATTTCATGATACCGAGCTTGTTTCGACATCGTTATTCATATTAAATCTTGTAAATTTTCAGAAAAAGCAATCGGATATGATTCTCCCGGACCTCGGAGATGATAAGAAGATGAAAGAATCAGGCTTTATAATTCCCCAGGAGATCCCATCTCACAGCTGGATAAAACGAGGGCTTCCCGCTGCACCAAATCGTTATGGCATTAAACCAGGGAGACACTGGGATGGTGTTGATCGCAGTAATGGTAAGTTTTCTTTATATTCGATTTAGACGACGAATGAGAAATAAGCTTATTTTGGCTCTCTTCTTGTGTCATATATATACATGTACAGGGCATGAAAAAGAGCTGTTTAACAGAATTAATGAAAAAAGAGCTACAGAACAAGAAGCTTATCTCTGGTCTGTTGCTGATATGTGATGCCCTGAGACAGGTACCAAAATTTGCTACCCTTATTTTGAACCTAATCTCTCAGGGAAAAATATGCTTACAAAGTTAAATTTTGAATATCTTGCAGTTGAGGCTCTCTAGATAATTCATAAGTTATTATGTGATTTGGAATTCAAATGTCATCATAATTAATTCTCCATGTTCATGAAATGATGCTTATAAGTTGGTGTTTGTGGACGGTCACTCGATTTTAAAATAGTGTAAAGTTCGTGTTCTTATAATTTAAAAATTGTGTACGAAACACCCGAAGTTGATATATTTGTAAGGAAATTAAATCCAGAATCAGATCGATAATTCGAGGAAACTTCAATATTGAATGAGACATCAGCCACCGATATATATTCATAATTGAATATACACTAGAGAATATAAAAAGGAGATTAACTATTCTTTTATATGTTATGGAAACCTAAACTCTATTACATCAATTCAAGTTTAATTGATATCAAAATCAACACATCTAGAACATGAGGAATTATGTGAAAAATGAGTCAAATCATATTCATACAAATCACATTGTAAATTTGGTAAAACCAAGTATATTCAAACTAAATAAAGGTTAATATCACGAATATTTGTTGTATATATAAAAAAAATAAGTTCGAAATTGGAATGATTGTGCAAGTTATAAGTACATGATTGGTATATTCTATGATGATTAAATATGTGATCATTTAATTTATTTAACACTAATTACCTCAAATTTTTTAAAATTGTAAATATCATGTTCTCGTGATTTACTAATTGTGAAAATTCATTTATATTTAACTCTCTTTCTTTATAGATTTAGAAAATGACTTATATTATTTGGTAATTTGATATTTGGCTCATGATGATATTAACCATTCACAAATGGCCCTAACTCCTTGTATATTTATCTAAACCCACGTATGTTTATGCATCGAAAAATATGGAGGATCCGGAGCTCTTTCTCTACACACAAATAATATTATTCATTTGGACTCCATGCAAGAATTTCAATATTTTGATATTATATATCAGTGTTCAAAGGAATTCATATCGATGCAATGGTAATTAAATATCTCAAACATCAAGTTCAAAATCGACAAAAAATGAATAAACAAAATAAGACGTAAGAGTCAATTGTAATGATTTAGTATCTTATAATGTCAAATATCAAAATACCAAACACAATCAAAACAAATCAATGGCCTACGTAATTATTAAACTTAAAGTTTATGACATTTACAACTTTTCAAAGCTTAGTAGTCAATAACACCAATTATATCAATATCGTGTGCTTCTTACTCAATTTTTAAACTATAGTGTTATGGTCCCTTTTTAGGGGGTACCAACAGTCGTCCGGTTCGTTCAATCAACGAACTCGGTTCTGATTTATAAAGAATGTGGAGAGCGAGTAAAAACTGAAATCAAAGTAAAGACACAGCAGTTTATAGTGGAAACCCCGTAAAATGGGGTGAAAACCACTCGACCAAGAGCCGACTGTGCTCTTGATCTGCTCACTAATAAAAATAAGAGAAGTTTACACACACAGGCTAATGAAAATGACTGAGTCTAGAAAGCAGTAAGAATCTGGGCAGCGTAACAGCCTGTTCTTCTGCATCCAAAGGGTCCTCTCTTTTCCTTCGTCTTGCCCTGTATTTATAGAGTTGCCGGCGAGTGTAATCCACGTCCTGTAACCGCCTCTGACAAGTTTGTTAGAGGTTGTTATCGCAGGATGTAAAACGAGGCTGGGACCGATGCGTGGTCTGCGTGATCGGGCCCGAAGCATGATAAACGTGACAGGGCCCGAAGCGTGGAACGCGTGAGCCTGTAACCGTTTTGTAACCGTTCGGACCGAACCACGGAGCCAGCTGGCAGATAACGCTTATTTTTACTAAGGTTATCTTCGGNTGAGTCTAGAAAGCAGTAAGAATCTGGGCAGCGTAACAGCCTGTTCTTCTGCATCCAAAGGGTCCTGTCTTTTCCTTCGTCTTGCCCTGTATTTATAGAGTTGCCGGCGAGTGTAATCCACGTCCTGTAACCGCCTCTGACAAGTTTGTTAGAGGTTGTTATCGCAGGATGTAAAACGAGGCTGGGACCGATGCGTGGTCTGCGTGATCGGGCCCGAAGCATGATAAACGTGACAGGGCCCGAAGCGTGGAACGCGTGAGCCTGTAACCGTTCTGTAACCGTTCGGACCGAACCACGGGGCCAGCTGGCAGATAACGCTTATTTTTACTAAGGTTATCTTCGGTCCTACGTGTTGAACATCGGGCCGGTCTTCCTAAAGGTGTAATTGGGCTGTGAGACTTCGTTTTGATTATTTAAACTGGCCCAGCAGTCATCAGGCCTCACCCATTATGGGATACCCGGTCCTAGAGTTCTCATCATATAGAAATAAGATATTTACACTATTTTAAAGTTATAAGAAATACATCACTTATAAATATGGGAATAAATCCCTTTCCATAAATCAACATGATACAAGATGAAGCTACTAGCCTTTAGAACCACGAAACAAAGAATACCGAATGCCAAACCGATCCACATTCGCCAACGGATCAACACTATCATTTCGAATCCTCTTAACGTTCGTACTAACCAAACCACGATGTCCAAATCCATACAAATTTATAATTTGATTGTCCCCAAAATTAAAAGCTCTCTCCATACTCTTCAAACATCTTTCAGCCGAATAATCCCCGTAACTCCCACACGGTTTACATCCCACAAAATGCGTAACGAATGGCCATCTCTCGTCACCTAATCCCGGATAATACTTCTCGATCATCTCCTCGTACCGATCAACTAAACCTTCCCAAAAACCATGAAGATAATAAGAATTCTCAATAAACACATTTTTCATCCATTTCTCTTGTTCACTTATCAACAAATATATCAATGCAGATTGATCATCCGCTTCGAACTCCGGTCGACCCTTAAGATTCGCAGTTAAAATCTTCCCATATTCCTCACGAACCGAACCTTTCGGTCCCATCGGAGCCCAAGCATCCAACAAATCTAATGACCATTGACAATTTCTAAACAAAAAACTCCCTGTGTTCAAAGCTATCCAAGATTTCTCATCGAATAGCAATTCGGGATAACCGTGAATAACTAGATTATGTTCGTTGTATTTCGAAACGGGAATATCGAAAGACATATCGGTAAACATAGCATCACTGTCCATCCACCATACCCATTCTACTTCAGGATGAGATAACATCAATCTTCTGATTAATGGAAGTTTAGACCAATAGCCAGACATTTCTTTGTCCAAATGAGCCATGTTATAAACTATTTCAATCCCATGAATCCTGCAATAATCCATCTTGTTCTTCAATGATTTCAGTAAATAATGATCCCCAATTGGATTATCACAAGGGTTTGGAGGTGAACCTGTAACAAGCAAAATTCTAGGTCTTCCATTAACAATAGAAGGAAATTGGGGATTTTTTTGAAGCCAAATAGTTCTATCTTCGTCCCAAGATGCAATTTTAGCACCTAAAGTGAATGTTTTATTAGAACTGTAGAATACTTCCTGTTCATCTTCTTCATCTGGATCAAATGGGTCATTCCCAGACCGGATCTCCGCTAAAACCCGATTCGTTTCATCAATTAGATGTTGATTTTCCGCCTCCGCGCCGGAAGAAACGAGATTGAGACCAATAGTACCTCTGAGCACGAGAATTGTAACGAATCCACATAGAATTGTAATCTTAATATTACTGAAAGTTTTGTAGATCTGCCGGCTACGAGGAAGAATTGACGACACGTGCCGGTTACGAACAGCCGGAAGAACACTAGAAATCCTTTTATGAACTGAGAAGCCTCCTTCGGACCCCATGACGAACTCCGCCGCCGTAAGTTACACTGAAAAAAACAGCATCTTCCGACAACGCAGATCTATGAACCGTGAAGAGAAAAGGTCGATTGGGAGATCGTCGGTTGTTTATTAGGTAGAAAAATGAATTTGTTAATCGTCAACTGGCTGGATACAGCCGTCACCTTCTTCTCTGTATATCCCCACCACGTTCTTCAAATTGCTTGTCTTTACCGGTAAAAACATTTTCTTTAAAGTCAACAGATATATTTTACTGACCCTGGTCAGGGGCCTGTTCATGTCATTATTTATTATTTCACCCACCAAAAAATCACTTAATAACATTAATTAATCAATGGCTTATTTAATAATATGTATAGTTTTAAAAAAAAATATATAATTGAATATCCACTTCAACTATATTTATCATGTGATATTTAATGGTATAATTGTTAGCTTAAAATGTACTTTACCGATTATTTACCGATTATTTTTCCGTTGAACTCAGACGCACACACACGGTGGAATGGAATAGACACACAAAACTTTTACGTGGAACCCGAGTATTAGGAGAAAACCACGGACCAACACCGGTCAATCCACTATCACCAAATATTCAAGAACTATCCCGTTCTTGAAACACTGATATCGAGCAATAAACAATAAAGATTATCTTCGCAAAATTCCTTTGCAACCTTTGTTGTTCTCCCGTGCTCCCTCTGCGTTTTTCCCTCTGGTGATGATGATATTGGTCCCGCATTAAGTGCAACTGGTTGTGTATAAATACACTCCTGGAAATGAGCTTAGGTTTAAGGCTCATTTCCCCTTCTGGCTACCGATCGGTATCAGACCATCTGACCCCGTCGGTATCTAGGTCATCCAATACTGGTCGGTATCTTCATTTACTTCTGACCCCAGCTCGGTATCTTTCTTCGGTTGACGATGGGGTAGCTGCCACATAAGTCTCCATCTGCTCTAAGGCTGCAACTTGTGTGAACGCCATGCTATCGACCATGCAGATTTTCCATCCTGAGTCGACCTGCAGTGTGTCGACCTGCAGTCTGTCGATCGGCTGTCTTGACTTGCAGTCTGTCGATCGGCTGCTTGGACCTGCAGTCCGTCAATCGCCTGTCTTGACCTGCAGTTTCGTCGATCGCCACAGACCTGCAGTCTGTCGATCGTCTGTGACCTGCAGTCCGTCGATCGCTTGTGACATGCAGTCCGTCGATCGCCTCTGCAGTCCCGTCGATCGCCACAGACCTGTAGTATGTCGATCGCATGTGACCTGCAGTCTGTCGATCGCCATGCAGAAATTTGGTGTTCCACTCAACAATCTCCTCCTCTAGTCTTATATCAGCTTTCCGATCACTGTCTGGTCTATCCAACATGTTCCAAACTAACCTGTTTGGAACTATGTTGACTCCTCCCGATCGTCACCTCCTTGACGACTGTGTTGAACACCTTGTCAGGATCTACCCCTGCTTCTGACTGAACCCCCTATGCACTAACATTTCTTTATACCGATTGCTCCCACTAGCTTTCACCTTCCGCTTGAAAATCCACTTGCTCGAAAGCGTCGTCTTCTCGACTTGTGCCTTAACGAGCTTTTCTCCGGTTCCTTTCAAACTAGGTGAGCTCCTCCTAAATCGCCCTTTTCCTTTGCCACTGTCATTCACCAACAGTCGACCTTTGATTGGCTTAGGAGGGGCATCGGCATTCCTTGGTTCAGTGTGGATCGGCCCTGCCGATCGGTCTACCTCGAGGTTGGTCGTCACTTCCGACCTGGGTTCCTCTGTGTTCATTGGGTCTGTCTTTGACCCCTTTGCCATTTTTACCACGTTCCGTCGAAATCGAACATGTCTTTGTTTATTCTTTCCAGATCGATTTCCTGACCGATCCGACTCAAGTGTTGTAACAGGTTCGCTCCTCCCAACGTCGACCTCCATATCCATACTTCGAGACATAAACCCCTTTGACATCGTCTTCGACCCATTCGACATCACCGTTCGGTAATGGGTACGATCCAGTACCCCTCTCGCAACCACTAACGATCCCTTCNTATATATATATATATATAAGAAAATTATTTCTTAATTAAGTTTGTAGTGCACATTTAATCTCCTAAGTTTTAAAACTATAATGAACATCCTAAATAATAGTAGATGTTTTTGATACATTTTACCATCTTTATTTGACAAATATTGATTACTTCATCATTTTATTACACTTGTAAACAAGAAACGTTAAACTTTGAAGCCTCTTACAGTTTACTCATCCATTTCATCATCTTCATCAATCTCTTGTATCTTAAGCCTCTTAACAGCCTGTACAGTCTGAGACTTGTTCTCACTCGGAATATCGATCAAAATACCCGATTTCTCTCCGGTCATCGCATTCACAACTCCACCGTTTCTCTCCACTTTGTACCTCAACTCCTTACCATCACTACATGCATCGATAAACACCGTCGAGTTCTCATCGATCTCCTCCCTTATCAACATTTTCGATAACTCCGTTATCACATTCTTTTCGAGCCATCGTCTTATCGGTCTTGCACCGTATACCTAAAACACAAAAAGCCATTAAATATGGATGTTAGGTTAAAGAGAAGTGAGATTTACATACTGGATTGTAGCTTTCATTAAGAATGACTTCTAGTGCTGATTCTGTAACTCCAAGTGCAATTCCCCTTTCAGCTAAACGCTTTGCTACATCTTTTAGCTGAAGACGACATACTTTCCGGAGTTGGTCTTCAGAAAGAGGATCGAATATAACGATTTCGTCGAGACGGTTAAGTAGCTCGGGTTTGAAGTGTTTCTTCACCTGAACAAGCATCAGTAAGCTTCAGATACAGTGATAAAAGAGCTATGTTTTAAAGACGATATTAATGTACCTCTTCCATGACCATATCTCGGGCTTGTGACATCGTGCATTTTCCGATTAATCCGTTGAGGAGGAATTGAGAACCGAGGTTTGATGTCATTATGATCACTGTGTTTGTGAAGTTTACTGTTCTGCCTTGTCCATCTGTAAGCCTCCCATCATCTAGAACTTGAAGTAAAGTGTTGAAAATTGTGGGATGTGCTTTTTCGACTTCGTCGAAGAGGATAACGGCATAAGAACGTCTCCTTATTGCTTCCGTAAGTTGCCCTCCTTCATCATGACCAACGTATCTGATTATATCAAAGAAAATCATCGGTTAGCCGTGGTTCGAAGATCGAATACATGAAATAGGAATAGGGTATTGGTAGATACCCGGGTGGAGCTCCGATGAGTCGAGCGACAGAGTGTTGCTCCATGTACTCGGACATATCGATGCGTATCATCAAATTGTCATCATCGAAAAGCTGCTCAGCTAAAGCTTTTGCAAGCTCTGTTTTTCCAACACCAGTTGGACCTAAGAATAGGAATGAACCAGTTGGTTGTTGAGGCCTTCCAAGGCCAGCTCTCGATCTCAAAACAGCTTCCGCAACAGCTTTTACGGCTTGATCCTGACCAACAACACGTTCGTGGAGTCGATCAGCAAGTCCAATGAGTCTCTGTTTCTCATTTTGGCCTAGCCGAGTGACCGGAATACCGGTCCATCGGCTCACAACTTCAGCAATCTGATCCGGTCCAACGGTCTCTGTCAACATTTCGGCCTCAGTAACTCCAGCTTCAAGCTTGGCGATGGCAGATTCAACTTCTTGAATTGCTCCATATCTTAAATCAGCAGCTCTAGCAAGATCATATCTCCTTTCAGCATCTTGCAACGAGCTCAAAAGCTCGTCTCTTCGTTGCTTCAATCTTCTTAGCTCATCAATTCTCTCCTTCTCCTTTCCATACTTCATTTTCAAAGGCTGCAATTCATCTCGTAAATCATCAAGCTCCGTTTTTACTTCGACAAGACGGGCTTTGCTTGCTTTATCCTTCTCCCTTTCAAGAGCATGTAACTCAATTTCCAACTGAATCCTCTTTCGTTCCAAATTATCTATTTTCTCAGGCTGGCTATCAAGTTGCACTCTTACATTAGCACAAGCCTCATCGACTAAATCAATCGCCTTATCGGGCAAATGTCTCCCTTAACACATACAAAAAACACAAGCTTTACACTCAAATTCACATAAAAAACCATATTAAGAACACGTACCTGTTATATAACGAGACGAAAGCTGTGCTGCGATAACAAGAGCACGATCTTGTATTTGAACACCATGATGGCCTTCATATTTCTCTTTTAAACCTCTTAAGATGCTTATAGTATCAATAACACTTGGCTCTGCAACATAAACTTGCTGAAAACGTCGTTCAAAAGCAGCATCTTTTTCAACATATTTTCTGTACTCTTCAAGTGTTGTTGCACCAATGCACCGTAATTGACCACGAGCAAGCATTGGCTTGAAGAGATTCGCAGCGTCCATTGATCCCTCGGTTCGTCCAGCGCCTAACACAAGATGAATTTCATCAATGAACAAGATTACTTTACCATCAGCATCTTCAACTTCTTTGAGAACTGCTTTTAATCTTTCTTCAAACTCTCCTCTATATTTAGCTCCAGCAATTAGTGCTCCCATGTCAAGGGCTATAAGCCTTACATCAGATAGATTACTAGGAACATCTCCATTGACGATTCTCTGAGCTAAACCTTCAACAACTGCAGTTTTACCAACACCTGGTTCTCCAATGAGTACTGGATTATTCTTAGTTCTTCTTGATAGAATCCTCACAACTCGTCGAATCTCTTCATCTCGACCAATAACTGGATCGAGTTTACCAGCTTGTTCAACAAGATCCCGCCCATATGTTTTCAAAGCTTGAAATGTAGAATCACCAGTAGCACTCTCCACTTTTCTTCCTTCTTTACCACGTAGTTTCTCGACTTCTGTTTTCACTTTAGCAGTCACAAGGCCTGCCTCTTTTAGAAGGTCTTGAATCTGAGAATCCTCTAGCAGACCCAATATTAATTGATCAACAGCCAAATGGCTGTCGCCGCGTGATTTTTGCAACGATTGTGCTCTCCGTATAACTTTGATCAACGAAGTGCTTGCTGGTACTTCATCTGGTGGAGGAGTTTGACGAGGAAGCTTCTTCATTGCCTGGTTTATCATCCTTTCCACTGTTTTCACTGATTCTTCTCCACCACCAACAGCAGAAATTGCTTGATGGAAGATCCCATTAGCATCGGAGATCAATACAGAAGCAAAATGAAGAGGGGTGAACTGAGCATGACCGGCATTAATCGCCAATTCATGAGCCCCAGCTAGGGCTTCGTTCGTCTTGTAAGTGAATTTTTCAGGATTCATTTCTACTATTTCTTATCAACAGAATCTACATGAAACAGGAATGAAAAATCTTAAGCTACAAAGACTAATTACTGTAAGACGAAAAATCCATTGATTAAAAACCATGAAGAACAAAATCAGGACGAAGAAGAAAGCGATATCGCGCAACGAAACCAGAAACAAGAAAATCAAACAACGAAACAATGATCCAAACTCACATACCTTTCCTTTATCAAAATACAGTGCAATCCGAAAACAAATTAGGGTTCTTGAATTATCCAATCGCTCAAAGTTTTCTTGTAAATTGTCGCAAGATTTCAACGGCCATGTTTAAATATGATGAGTTAAACAAACAGACAAGAATAATCTAGAACTTCCAGTTGTTACTAGAAAATTCTATTCGTGGACCCCACCTCCGCCACCTGGCTCTCCACTAATCTCTAGATATTTCTCGACCTTCCCAATTTTCCTTAATTTTAAATTATTTACCCTATTATTTTTCATTTTTTTATAAATGTTTTTATACAAATTTGATATTCATATTTTCTTGATTTTGGTAATTTTAATTCATAAAATATAAAGATGACAAAATCATTGCACATATTTTATATATTTGATAAAAGAAATCCCCAATATTTCATGTGTATAATAACATAATTGATACTCAAATATTTTAATTTTGAGAAATGCAATTCTTGGCTAAAATCATATTTCAGATATTGATTTTGTATCTTATTTGCAAAATATTGTAAACTTGGAAGAACAAATTTATCAAAACCTTAAATCTTAGGGATTAAAAATATATTAATAATTATGAGAACCAAATTCACCAAAACTATAAAAGTTTGAGGATTGAATACCTCATTTTCTCATTTCAATTTGTGTCAATATTGTGGGTACGTCCAATATACCAAACCTAACTATATACTAGATGTTTTTTAAATATTAAAGGAATATTAATTAATTTATTATTTAAAAATATAGGGTCGAGTGTAGAGGTGGAAAAAGAACAGCCCAGCCAATAAAACCAAACCAACGAAACCCTGAAAAACATGTTTTAGGACAATCTCGATAATTTATGGGCTGGTTTTTTAACTTATTTAATTTAATTGGTCGGGTATTATATTTATGAGATCGAAGTTTGATTATTTTTGTAAATTAATATTTGATCTTTAATAGATAGACTTGAGACTTATCCGTAAGACTTAATAAATATGAATTAAAAAATTAAATTTATACATTAATTAAAATACATTAAATAACCATAATATAATTCAATTTTTCATTTTTTTTATTCATCAATTCAACTTTTTCATCATTTCAATTCTTAAATCATAGTTCTAATTCTACTATTACCATTTTAAATTGGAGTAACAACCTTCATCAATAGGGAATTAAATCTAATTATTCATTTTCTAACGACAATTCCTCTAATCCTTTCTTATTTCTTATTTATTTTTTAGAAGATTACGAAAGTGACGATTAAGTGATATTTATTTTGCATTTTTTAGTAATATGTTGTCAAAAAAATTATTTTACCAATATATTTTCATCATTTTCGTATTTATTTGTTGATCAACTATTTTATTTTTATTAGATGTCAAAATTTGAAGGTAAAAATTATGTATATTGAATAATATTATATGTATATTATTAATTAATATAAAATATTTTAAAAATATTATAATGTCTTTCAAAGAACAATCCATACCATAATCGAACCATATGGTCTGATCTTGATTTCTTGTAATAACCCATAGGAAAAAGACCTATCGAACCATATGATTAAACTTAACCCATAGTATGATCCCAACTAGATTCCAAAACCCGAAGAAACCCAACCATGAACGGTTCGGTTATGGCTTTTGCCCACCTAGGTTCAAATATATTTTTATTAGTGGACAAAATGAAATATCTTTATTTTTTTATTTTACTAACCAAAAGAAAAAATAATTTAAGAACTTCATCATAACTATATTTATGTCTAATTTACTTTCATAAACCCACAAACCAAAATTCTATAGTTCAGATTTCAATGGCAAATGTAATAAACAGTGACTAAAATCAACAACATGATTATTTCACAACTTTTACCTGTTAACCTCAGCTGCGAAAAACTCTTCAACTTTTTCAACGAAACTAACTGGAAATCTATAATGCAGCATCACAAACGAATTCTCAAGACCATCCGAACCGATTCTCGTTCCCGTTTCTTCACCGATAAGCTTCCCTGCTTTTCGATCTCTACAATTTCGTTGTTTAACACTTCTATTGCTGCTTTTACAGGTGTTTTTTGCCTTACTGAATGAATCACTTGCTCTTTTGTGAACTAGATTTGGTTCAGTGACACTGTTCTGTTTACAAGATCTAAGTGACTGGAGAAGCATATCCATGCTGAGTTCCTGAAGAATTAGAACCTTGTTTTGTTCGGAGCCATACGAGGCTGCGACTAATGTACTGGCTAATAACGGCATCAGTTCGGGATTCGTGAAGAATCCAAAGGGAAGATCACATACCTGAAGTTTGATTGTTTCATTAGATGCAGTAAATAAATGGAAAGATGGAGATAAGAAATATAATAGACCTTGTGGAGAATAGTTGGGCTTTTTCCCCAGCGAAGAACAGCTTGGTTCTCCAGGTGGAATAAAGAAAAATAACCAAGCAAAGTTAAAGACTCCATTAGAAGTAATCCAATCTGCATATTCCATTCAATGTAATCCATTAATGCACGAATACGAATAAGAACACGAACACGAACACGAATATGAATACGAATACAGATTGCTAATACGAGATTGGTTGAATTATTTTAGCATATGTATCACCATCGATTTCATAGCAAAAAAATACATACCTTATCGGCTGCCACTCCCCAGTTGGTTGTAGCATGAGAAAGAATAAAACTGACTAAGTGAAAGAACTCCATTTTGAGATCTGGCTGGGCCTGAAGATGAATTCATAAAATAGTTTTCAATATTTAAAATCATAAAAAGAATTAAAGTCTAGGATAAGGCTCTTAATAAGTGCGAACGTTTCGTGTGCATACATTGTTTAGCACATTCGTGTTTGTATTTGTTCGTTTGTTCGAACAACAGACCGAGCTCAAATAAAAATTCGAACGAACACAAACATGTTTCCGAACGTTCGAATTTGAGTATTTATTTTTTATACTATTTCTGCACGAATCCGAACACAAACTTGAACAAAAAACGAACAAATCCAAACACAAATGAACATGAATACATACATGAAAACGCACACAAACAAAATTTTAGAAATATGAATAATGTTCGAACGAGATTTTCTATTTGAATTATAATATGAAAGAACACAAACAAGTCAACCTCAACTGGTTCGGATCAAATAACAACCCAGTATAGGAGAATGGAAAGAAAGAAATTAGATTCATAGTTGGGGTAGAGTGAACCCTCTACATCTCCACAAATGGAATCAAGTGTCCATGGAGGTGATCTTGAATGCCGTTCCTTTCTAATTACGTATTGTTCTTGTGAAACGTTGTAAGATGGGAATAATGGTTTGTTATTCCTTGTTTTAATGGATACCATATTTCAGTTAAAAAAAATTCATATCTCGGGAGTTTATTGACTTACCAGCATTTGTTGGATGAAGCTCAAGTCCAGAAGGGCAAGATTGTTTAAAACCTTCAAAACCCCAGTGGCTACTTCCTCAAAATTAGATGGAAGTATATATGGACTCTGAAACATCACTAAAAACATTAAATTCCAAGACAAAAATTACTGTTTTCCGCTACTAACATTCTAAGCACAAACATTTATTCCTTAAATCATTAGTATGAAATGAACTGAAGGAGTGCAATACTTAACTTGTTCGGCTGATCGATTGTTGGCTTGCAACAGCACTGCAGTTAACATGGAAGGAAGGCATGCTAGACCAGTTTCAGCCATAGTTGAAAGGAGAAAATTAGCACCCTTATCAGAATTGCCGCCATTGAGATTGCTTTGTTCTGCACAATTGCTTGCACTACCATTTTCATTCTTTTGAGCAGGCGTTACAGGACACTTGGTTTTATCTTGTCTTGGACTAGTAAACGAATGGTGCATAGGGTTTGAAGCATGAACACTAAAAGGAGCATGATCAATATCATCAAGTTTAGTCAGAGTTGGAATACTTGTCGTTGGTATGTCCGAAGTATCATCCATATGATTATCTATTGGAACTGCAGGTAAGCTGTCAGTTGTTATAGAAGGAGCTAGGCTATCTATACCGAGCGCACCTGAAGTGTCAGTTAGAATTCCGGGAATTTTTACGATTTCGGGATGATATCCTGGTGTCGCATTGCTGGTAAACTGATCCCAATCAACTGAGAACAGACCTCTGAATTTGGAAGTGAGAACAGATAATAAATTAATACCCTGGAGAATTACTGAAGGAAATGGTGAGACTTCTGCTTGTGGCCTATCATAAAGAGCAAAAAGATCTCGTAGCCTGTGAATAATTTGATAAGAAATAACAAGTTCGACTAATCCATCCTGCATTTGATGTTGGCATTCATTGCAGCTTGCAAGGCCAATAATGGCTGCTACAGTCCAGAGAAAACCATTCACAATATCAGAAATAGGCTCAATATTCCCAATCAATGTTTTACTTGTGGGAGAATTTGTCGAAGAGGTGGTATTTAATAATGCTGCCGCCCTGATATAATTCTCAAGTGCTGCTGCTAACATTGGTATGATTGGAGGCAATAGATTTTGCACAAGAAAATAACATTTGTTTGTCTGCGATCCCAGAACGACCCTCAAAAGCCTTAAAAGGTAAACAGTGACTTGGCGGGCTTCAGGCTTAGAAGAGTGAGTAGCCGGCAAAGTGGATGCAATAAATTCAATCAAACCAGATTGACGTGATGCCTGCAACTCAGCATCTTTTCCATCCAAAAACTGAAAGGGAAAGGCAAAAACTTAGCATAAGAAATGATCGACAATGTCAGAGATGAATTTTAGTTTTTTTAGATGAAGCTAGTTATGAGAACATTACCTTTATCATTTCAGCAGTTATGAGACCAAAATTAGTAACACCTTCTTTTCTGGCTTGCCGAAGTTTTTGTAGATCCAGAAGCCACCTATAAATTTTTGCCTTTGCAGTTCCGACTGAAGTCCGATATCCAAGTGTAGAGCTTTCAGCACCAGATGAAGGCTCAGGAAATTCATATTTCAGTGACATAAGTCTTTGTCTGACTTTTTTAATTCTTCGTTTTAGTGACTGTTTTGAAGCTTCGGTGGCCGAAATACAGGATCCTTCAGCACCACCATTATCATTTGAGTGAGCCTCCTCGCCGATACAACATGAAGTTGATCTACCTGAGGTCTGGCTATCTTTAACTTGAATGCGTCGAAATAAAGGCGAAGTTTGATCCCTATAATCCATTGATGCTCTTTCACGTATTTGTTCCAGATAGAATTTTCGCCTTTGTTCACTCTCTCTAAGTCTTTCAGTTAATTTCTGAGCCAAAAGTTCAGCTTCCTCTTTCCGAGCTCTGGCTCGAATCTCCTTCCTGCGCATCTGTTCCATTGCCTTGGCTTCACGTGCAGCAGTTGAAGCTTTTCGTTCTTCTTCCCTTCTAACTTCAGCCTCCTTCTTCCTCCGCTGGATCTCAGCAAGACGTTGTGACTTCTCAACTTCAATGAGCCTTCTGCGTTCCAAAACAGCTTCTTCTCTAGCTGTGTCCTCTTTCAGCTTAATTTTTATAGTTTGAAGTTTCCTGCTCTCCTCAATTCAGAATCCTGAAGTTTTTTCCGCAGAATGTGTTTTTTGTTTTCTTCATTTAATGAAGTTATAAACCGTACCTCATTAACCTTACTACTTTCATCTCCAGCTCTTCTAACAACCTGGGCTAGATATGCCTCATGCCGAGATTCACTGAGCCGATGACGAGCAAACATTGACTCTTTCAGCTTACTGCTGCGAACACTTTGCCATTCATTTACCCGGTTCAGCTTCTCCGATGTACGTTGAAGCTTTTGAACTCTCTCATTCTCAAGTTCAGTTCTAATCCTTGTTGCTCTTGCATGTTTCTCTTCTGCTTCTTTTTTTACATCAACAGCAGATTTCTTTTTCTTCTCAGGGGACATAAGTTTATCATGTAGAAATCGCATTCTCTCCACATTTTTTCTGTTCATCCCCGGTGAATAAGAAAAACTAGCAGACATGCGGTGTGAAGAATTAAGTATGTCCTCCCAGTTTCTCTTTTCCTTCCACGCATCTAAGGACCTTCCTGAAAGACCATTTTTCCCATCTCTTTCTCTTTCAGCAAAAGGGAAGCGCTTCAAGGAATCAGTGGATTTAATATTCTTCTCTACAAATGTTTCTGCCAACACTTTATTTTTCCCACTTTGTATTTTCTCTCCTTCGGAAGAAAATCCATGCACTTCCCTGTTGCTCTTTCCATTTATGCATATAGCAGAACTCTCTTTCTGTGAAACTTTAGATCCCACAGAACTAGTTTTACCTGATTCGACACTTCGCTTTCCTTTAAATGAACGTCTAGATATATCTGACACTACAGGCTGTTTTTTTTCTTTAACACTTGACTCTTTAGAGTCATCCATTATCTTGCCTGTCTGAGGAGAACTCTGAACTTCTGGAACTCCCTTTGATCGAAGATGACAACTGTTATTATCAGGCCCCAAATCCCCAATATTCATGGCTCGATCACTAGTTCGTGCTTGCTGTATTTTCCTAAAAACCTCAAGAGATGAAGATAAAATCTCTGCCCTGTGAGGTGAAGATGTCATACGTCTAACCTGTTCCAATAATAATGTAAAATAAGAACTCAAGAAAATACAATTACAATCAATCAAAATTATCGGATTCAGCAAACAATATAGATATTATGATGTTGATAGTATGATTACTTGTATTGTCATATGCTTACCTTCATTTTATGAGCGACTTCATTTGGCTTGTTTTTTAACTAAGCAACACTACACTAATTGCTGTCAATTCATTTAATAGAAATACAGATGAGAATTAAAAGAACATACAAGCACCTTTATCCTATGCTTGGACATAAGCAAGCGTCAATAATTGCATAAAATATAAATTCTTAAGATTTAGAATGCTCACCTCCCAGGAGAGGGCATGCGGTCTGCGATGATCAGACTGCATTACATGTGAAGACAAGTCAGCTCCTACGGTTGCGGTCTTCTTTGATTTCTCAAATTTCTCGACTCTAGATTTCAATTCTCGAAAGTCTGATGCAGCTTCTTCAAGTATAATACTAACCTCTTTCATTTGATCAAGGTCACATTCAAGTTCACAGAGAAGATATAGTTCATCTATAGCCCTATTAAGGTTTTCAAACAGAAAGCACCATAGTCGCTCTCGGAATCTTTCTTTACCTTCAACTAAAATATCCGAGTCAGAATTGACTATACTAACGGCATCAACTAAATTATCAGAGCCTGCTTCACGTTTTGCATCACCAGACCTTTCATTAAAAGCTGATGAAGAAGATCCCCCTCCTGTTTTGGTATCACAATTCACTAAGGATAATTTGGTTGTACATGGAATAGTATCTCCTACGAACGATGCTGAATCAGTATGAGGATCTATCAGAACATCCGATAAATCTGATCGGGGCAAGAATTTAGTCAATATATTTGCTGTCTCATCATCATTTTGTGCAGGTGAAATATCTTTCAAAGATGAATCATGAATTTCTACACTTTCCTGCTCGCACCCTACCTCATTCCCGGCAGCAGAACCCGAAACAGGAGCAAATTGACAAACTATTGTGACATCATCAATATTCTCACTATGAACTTCAGAAGATATTGCAATTACTGCTTCGGGTAATTCATTACAATGTTTAGCCTCCTGAGAAAGGGAAGCAGAATTCGTAAGAACCTTATCATCACAAATTGTTATATCAACAACCTTGTCTTTATCAGGACCACATGGATCAACACGAGGTGGGGATTCTCTAATAATTCCAGTAGAATCTTTACACTGCTCCTTCATTGCTTCGAACTTACATCTTTCTCCAGAAGCTTTTCCATAGCGCATGAGCAATCCTTCATCCAAGTCACCCCACTTGAATTTTGGAACGATAGTATCTTTAACATTAATTTCATGAGAGACCACCAAATTATGCTGTTCAGACACAGTCCTACAAGCTCTCAAACAGGATGAACCTACCTCATAATTATCCTGACTAACAATACACTTGTCAGAATAACCTAAGACTACTTCATCCTCAGCAATAACTGAAATGGCGTCCTTCGAGTTGCTTGCATCATGTTCAACAGAAAATATCTGATTTCCAGTGACTTTACAACCGCTGTTTATGCTTGAGGTAATGTGTTCCTTTGGTTTGCAAGAAATTTTTTTCGACGAGGACCCTTCAACCCAACCATGAAGGGGAAGCTTCAAATTGATTTTATGCTTCTGGAAATCATAAATAATAAGACTTAAATAAACGGATTGGCATAATTTCAAACGGATGACCATCATTTCAATATCGAAGATTTATATAACAGGTAAAAAAAACAGGAATCTTGAAGCATAGATTGTAGCACAAATAATTAAAGCACCCCAGTTAAAATTCGAAGAAGAAAAGATCCGTAGATAAATAACCATTCAGACAGCAAGAAACAGACGAGCTCAGTCGAAAAGCAACAATAACTAAAGAAAATCGCAAGATACCTTTTTTACTTGCATCCACCCAGAAGCCTGATCCTCGCTTCCTTCATTGCATTCCATAAAAAAATACAAAATCCCAGAGATTCCCCCCTCTTTAACGAACACAAAGCACTGAAATATAAACACAACCTTTTGTCATTTCCTAAGAATAAGTATAATCAATTTAATTTGAAGAACACAGCAAAAATAAGGCCTTCAGCTAATCATTCTAAATCATCAGACAGGTAAAACGGACGGAAAAACTTATCAATTTCCTGGGTTTTCCTAACCCATTGATCTCTAAAAACTGAGAAAATACTGCTACAAGCAATAAACAAGAACATTAAAAACAACGAAAATTAACTATGGCTTCACTTTCTCAAGAAAAATGTGATTGCGAACTGTGAAAATTTCACCTTAAACCCTCAACATCGATGACTTAGATGTGAAAGAAATCAGCAGAACTCGATATAGCAATACTGGAATGACAATTGAGAAATACAATTTGGGCCTAACCCATTACAAAAGTAGAATAATTATTACAATTTGGGCCTGCCCATTTAAAAGTGAAGGGGAGTATCTAATACAATTTGAGCCTAACCCATTAAAAAGTAGAATAATTATTTAAATTTTGAGCCTGGCCCATTAAAAGTGAAGGGAATAATTAATACAATTTGGGCCTAACCCATTAAAAAAGTGGAAGGGGAATTATTAGACAATTTTGGGCCTAACCCATTTCAAAAGTGGAGGGGAATATCAACTTTGGGCCGAGTCTTATTCAAACTTGTCGTCGTCTTGCTTCCAGTTTGATTTCTTCATCCCTTCCTTTTTTACAGTTAACAAAGAGGCTTAAACCTTCTTCTTCTTGATCTCTGTTGTCGGAGGATCAATTTAGTTAGTAATATTTGGGATAATCTGACAGAAGCCCAGAAGATCCAGTGTCGGTGATGGGTTTCTATTTGCTTCTGTAATTTTTATGGGACTCTGTTCACAGAGTTACTGTATAGTCGGCGAATAAGAAAATATAATAACGTGTCACTGTGTATAGTCAACTCCCTGTAAAAAAGGACTTGCAGTGCAAAGCCAATAACAGCACATTGAAAGCTTTCATTTTTGTAAAGACTGGGACCAATCTCATCAACTGTTCTGACATTGAAATCGATATTTGAAAGCTTAAAATATTTATGAATAATGTTCGTCTTCCATTTTATATACATTTCAATTTTTGTTGGGACAATAATTTCGTTGAATCACATACACCCACATCTTTTGTTTTTCATAATTGTGGCAAAATCACATGAGCTTTGCGAGTGAAGACAATTTCAATAACAATGAAGGAGTTGCACATGCCAATGCCTGTACTTTTTTTTTCATTTCTCTCCACTTTAATGGCTTTTGATGCTGTTTACACAGTCACATTTCGTTCAATACAAATGGACTCTTCTGGGTTTCCTTCTTTTCCTTCCTATTCACTGAGATTTGAAGGCTGATTGACCCCTTTCCACGCTTTCTTTTCTGGGTTTGCGCTCCTAGAGCGATTTGCGCAAATCGCGAAGGTTCTGTGAGATTATTCATCTATTGTTTCCCTGTTCGATCTATCGTTAAATTAACTGCGATCTTTGTAGCGATTATTCATCTAAGAGAACGAAGCTTGTAAAAATGGCGACCAAGTTCTTACATTCATTAACAGAAGATACTGCAGATTTCCGCAAGCAAATAGGATGTATGAATGGAATTTTTCAGCTATTTGATCGCCAGCATTTGTTTACCGGAGGACGAATCGGCATCTTCTCGGAAAATGGTAAATTTTGCAACAAATCTTGACTACTCAGAATCTGACTCAATGTTCTTTCAGGGACTCGGAGCGCTGCGGGTGTTCGGAGTTCCGAAAGTGAGTCTAGTGCAGGGAAAATGGTAAGATTTCTCCCTTTTGCTGATTGATTCATTTAGAGGTGTTGGAATTACAGAGTCCGACATATATTTTAATATTTTAACAAATTCAAATATATGATAAATTTCCAAATCGAAATGAACTAAACTTTCCTGGGATTTTGACTGAAACAACGTTGATACCATGTTAAATTTATAGAGTCAAATCAATTTACATGGGAAGTGTGCTAGAATATAACGTATAATAGGGGGGAGACCGCACCGTAAAAGACTTGATCAAACCTTTTAAATGTGTTGATCCCCTTCCTTTTATCCCGTTCATTCACACTCCTTTGTCGTAATTTTGACCAGACTCTATAATTCCAATATGGTATCATAGTTGGTTCGGTTTATTTCAAGTCAAAACTCCAAATCTTATGGTTGGATTTTAGGGGAGTGTTAAATTTGCCCCTCGTTTCTTATAGAAGTGAGATTGATTAAGTTTATAAATGTGGATTTCACCGCATAGTGGTTTGATCAAGTTATTTAAATATGTGGATTCCTTCCCAATCCCAGACTCTATAATTCCATTCCTTCCAACATGTGGAACTTGGATTGAAACTCTTCATTCATGTTGCTAACCTGAAAAGAGCATTAGATTAGCGATTTACGAATCGATTTGACTTCGAATCCTCATAGATATGTTAAAGAAAGATCATTTGTTCGTATATGCAATTCAGGAGAAGTATTCTTTGAAAAACATACCCGAAAAGGAGAGAATCCGAGTGGATTCATACAAAGAATGTTGTAGTTCGTCACCCCGTTCGTCGTCGTTCTCGTCACTTGACTGTGCAAAAGCTTCACAGTTAGAATCAGAAATGATGGTTCAACAGAGTCCGGATATTCGGGATTTTGTGAAGGATTCAATGTATCGAGAGCTTAAGAAGAAACTCAGTGAGAATTATAATGGATCAATAACTCCTGATAGAAAACCGAGCACCCCTGAAGATGTTAAGCATTCTCTTAGAGTTCTAGCTAAACTCAGAGATGGAGTTCACTGTGAAAATGACCTTACAGAAAATTATGGATCATCATTTTCAATCTCAGGAGATGCNATAGAGAGAAGATAAGAAGATAATTCATTCATCATCTCTTGGAAGTAGGAACCCCCTTAAATACAAGTACAAATACACGGATTACAAAAGTTTTGAGTCAAACGGATAGTTCGTCGGTTCTAACGGCTAATATTCAAAACTGGTTATGATTCAAATTGCTGCTCTATGCCTTGTTCATCAATTGGACCAAACCTCCTTCTTGGGTCAAACGGATAGTTTGTCAATTCTAACGGCTAATATTCAAAACTGGACATGATTCAAAGTGCTGCTCTATGCCTTCTTCATCGATTGGACCAAACCTCCTTCTTGGGTCTAACGGATAGTTCATCGGTTCTAACGGCATGATTCAAATTGCTGCTCTATGAATTCTTCATCTACTTGTTCTTCTTCATCAACTGGGCCGAGTCTCCTTCCTTGATTCACTGGTCCTTCCTCATCCATGACTTCCTTGTCTGGTCCTGCATTATCAAAACTCATTAAAGGGGTATTAGGTTTGACAGCCATCTTCTACGGTGATATTCCCCGAACAGAGAAGGTAATAAAGAAAATGCTCCTCTTATTAGGGCTTGGCTAATCATCAAAGAAGAGGTTCTGATACGACGTCGTATTCTTTATCCCTTGTTAATATAACATAAAAATAAAACAAATTACTTCTCATTCGACATGTATAGAATTCGTCTCTTGTTTGGGAGCATGATCGCAGGCCAAATTTTTTTTGAAGTACGGGTAATTGCGTTTTTTTGGGCGAAGAATTTGTCGCTTGTTTGTGGAATAGAAGAAGCATTTTCATAGGTGATGTCTCAGGCGGTAACTCAGTCAAAGAATACGCTTCCAGAATGAAAATAAGAGAAACAATTCTTGGTTTTCCTCATCTGGGCTTGATTTCTTTGGGTGTTCTTGTTATTCATTCTGGAGTCTAGATTCGGCATCGTCTCGGAAAATGGTAAATTTTGCAACAAATATTGAGTACTCAGAATCTGATTCAATGTTTTTACAGGGACTCGCAGCGTTGTTGCAGGGAAAATGGTAAGTTTTCTCCCTTTGAGGAACTTTTATTGAGACTCTCTATTCATGTTGCTTAACCTGAAATGAGCATTAGATCAGCGATTTACGAATCGGTTTTACTTCAAACTTGTCACTGAATATGATCATGTTAAAGAACATATGAACTTTGTTTGTATATGCAATTCAGGAGAAGTATTCTTCGAAAAACATACCCGAAAATGAGAGAATCTGAGTGGAGTCATACAAAGAATCTTGTAGTTCGTCGTTGTCGTTCTCGTCACTTGACTGTGCAAAGTCCGGATATTCGGGATTTTGTGAAGGATTCAATGTATCGAGAGCTTAAGACGAAACTCAGTGAGAATTATCATGGATTCAATGTTCTTAATTTTGCAAGATATCTCAAGTATTTTAATAAAACAAGATTTCAGTTAAAAAATGTAAACATGCCAAAAAAAAAGTATGAATAAATGGAAGTTACAGTCTACCTTTGCTTGCTTAATGAGGAATAATTCTTAAGAAATTGGAGATGTACATCAGGGTTAGATTCGTATCATTCTCGAATAAGTTTTGTGAGACTTCCGAGTTCAATCCTCTTGCAGAAACACTTCCTCCACAATTACCATAATTCTCCACAAAAATTATAGTTTCATACATAAATCTATAAAAGTTACAAAGCAAAGCAAAAATTATCCATCAATACCAAAACGGGGAAAAAAATTTGAACAAACGATGGGCGACGGCGAATGGGTGAAGGTGAACGGGAGATGGCACAGGGGATACGGCGAATGGATGGTGGTAGGAACGGGAGATGGAGAGAGAACGAACCCCGGTCTGAAGTCAGTAGACGCAGATAGTGGCTGGACAAAAGTAGAGCGGCGAAGAAGACAGATGAACCTCCGTGTAGACAGAAGCAGCAAACACCGAGGATACACTAAACACAATACTCATTGGAGAGAACTTGAAAAAATCACAAAATCTTTATTTGTGATCAACTTTGACAGAAAGTATGGCTTCAAGGAGCTGCGTGAAACTCTTGGGATAGTTGCTCCGATAATCGACCTGGTGATACCAAACAAAGCTTACGAAGTTCGGAGGTAAGTTAGCCGTCAAAATCCGTCATATAGATGTAGCTACAGGCTTCCTGCGCAAGGCCAGGCAGCTTTATCTAGGGGGGCTTCAACTGGCGATATATCCAGCAAGGCCAAAAGGAATGACAAAGGCGATGATCGAGAGAAAGGAAGAAATGGAGCAAAGCAGAGACAATAAGAAAGCAAAGGGGCAAGAGGATAGTCCTAAGCTAATGCCCCCACGCGAAAATCCTTGGACAGTGGTGAGTGACCCCCAGTTTGAAAGCCGAGAGACTCCAAACAAGACTTTCTCGTATGAGATTGATCCAAAAGAAGCTGACTGGGAAAAAAGATGCATAGTGGGTGAATTACAAGACATGGAGCTTCTGGCAGAATTTGAGGAGGTGCTCGTTGCACACACAAACCCTCCGGTGCCCCTGCTATATGGCAAAGGAAATCAGGTTTTCAAGGAGTGTAATAATCAGAAGCAGAAGGAAGAGATCCTATGAATGAAGGAATTCTGGACAAGGAAACGGCTCTCTGCTTTTTATCCTTATAATTCGAATGCTAAGATGGAGAATACGCAATGTATAGGGAATTGAAGGTGTTCCTCTGGCCCTATGGCGTGAACAGGTTTTCAAGGACATTGCAAGCTCCCGGGGATCGGTAATAATGGTCCACCAGTGTACTCTTCAAAAGAAATGGTTGGATTATGGAAGAGTTTTGATCAAGCCACCAAGGCAGCTGCACAGCGATGGCCAATTCATCCTCAAATTTGGCGATAAGCAAGAGACAGGTCGAGTCTTCCGGGATCCATACCTATGTTAAGGCGCAGAAGAATCAATTCGTTAAGAGTGAGATATATATGAATGATATAATTCAATGAGATACTCCCTGTTCTTTATTAAGAATTGTGTTGTTGTTGTTTCAGGTCAAGAACGCAGCGATCTTTTACGAGGAAACCGGAGAGCCCGGAGAAAAACCTCGGGATCCAATCACTGGATCCAATTCACTAGAAAGATCAGTTTTACCGATACAAGATTACACCAAGAACTCAAGCCAGAAAACACATATAAGAATCAGCCACTCCTTGGTCTTTCGGTTCTTATCTTGCTGCTTTGTTGTGACTTGTAATTCCTTTGATTCTTACTCCCTTCGTGTCCGCTGTACGCAGGGGTTCAATTCTGGTCTTCTCACTGATCTTTTCCAACGCTGCACTGCTCTGCTATCACACTGCACTGGCCTTTCGTCTGTGTCTGTTTTCATATATATCTAACAGTTTGCGAATAACTGTTATTTCCTAATCTGCTTTGGACTTATTGGACATGTAAACTCTAGCCCACATGTCATGGACCCAATACGTATTGGACTGGATATAAAGGATATGGGTCAAGCCTAGAGTCCAATCCTTTAACAACCTAGGGATCATCCCATCCCTTATGAATTGGAGTATCACAAGGCTTTGGCGCAAGGATACCTTGTCTGATGGATCAGTTATAGGCTCGGTAGGGGAATGGCAAGAGAATATGGGAGTGGACATGGAAGCAGCTGATCCTTCCCTTCAAAATGGAGAAACTGGACACATGGAAACTATAGAGACTGAGACGGGGAATTTGGCCAGATAGCACGACCAAAATATCTATTTGCAAAATAACCTATTTTTATCAAAAATTAGTTAAATAGCCCTACTTTCAACATCAGATTTGCTAAATAGCTTCATTCCAGTTCTTTGATGTTGCAAACTTTAAATTTGATCAGCTTTTACTGTAATAAATAGTACGAGTTTGTTTTTAATTTTTAAAAATAATTTCTAGAAAATAAATTCTTTTTATTTGAATTGAAATTGAAATCCTCCCTGCATAATTTTAGGAGATTTGCTTGGTAATTATTTATTTTACTTTACATGCTATAGATTTACATTGTTTCTATTGTAGATAAAAACATTAAATATAAATTATATAATAAGTTATTTTTAGTGTTATACTATGTAGCAAAGACCATGGGTTATTGAAAAAAAACCTAAACTGTCCATTATCATGTATCGACCGGTAGCCGACACTGTAACCGAGTATCGCCTATATTTAACATATTGATTAATATAAAAACATATGTTTCGATTCAGAGCGTATAATCGATATATCGATTGATCTTCGCTATTTCACGTGTCGTTCGAATATAATATTTTAATATTGTAATTTAATTTGGCAGTTACAAATTATTGTGCTTTGTAATGCCTTAAATAAACTCAATTTAATATGTATACTATAATTTACAAGTTGTTTGTAAAAATAAGTTTCAAATAAACCCAATTTTATTTTCTAGGAATTAGTTTTAAAAAATTAAAATAAATACGTACAGCAGACTGGGAGCTGACACACTGAATTGAGCTATTTAGCAAATATGTGATAAAAGTGAGCTATTTTGCAAAGTAAAATTTTACATTGTGCTATTTAACCAAATAGCCCGAGACTGAGGTACAGAAGCATTCCACCTCCATAGCCCCAACCTGAAGTATTAGCCCACACATGGAAAAGCCACACGACCCAACGGTATATTATGTAAGAAGATCAAGGAGGTAGTATAAAGAAAATAAATGGGTAATTGACAGACTGGTAGAAGAAGAAAGACAACAAGCACTAAGTATGATGGAAAGGATGGGATGTGTTGTGGACTCCACCAAGATGGAGGGAATGAAGGAAGAAATCAGGAGGAATTTACTCCTCAAATAGGTGAAGAAGCTCCCGTGAAGAATATTTCAAATGGATAACATTCTCCGTATAAATTGTAGAGCCTTCAAGAATGCAATGAATAGAGCAAGATTGAGAGAAATTATGTTAAAATGGAAAATAGAAATCCTATGTATTCAGGAAACGATGCTTCAAGAAATAACAAACCAACAAATACACTCAGTATGGGCAAACAAAAATCTGGACTTCCGATGGATTCCCCCAATAGGCCTCTCAGGGGGCTACTAACTATCTGGAACCTCGACTTCTTCTCCTTGGAGACCGAACAATATTCAGACAGATGCATCGGATTACGGGGATTGATCCAAGGGAAAGCGTGGTGGCTCCTCAATGTATATGAAGCTTTGGACACAATTGGGAAAAAACATCAATGGAACTGGATAAGTAGTCAATTGGAAAGATGGAGTAACAACTTCCTAGAGATAGGGGACTTCAATGTCACACTTGATGCTTCAGAGAGACAAGGCTCCACACATGACCTAAGAGCTCAAGATGACTTTCATGATTTCTTGACACATAATCAAATCAAAGACCTACCACTAGGGGGCTGCTCTTTCACTTGGAAAAACAAGAGTGGCACAAAGTTAAGTATGATCGATAGAGCAATATTGAGAGTTCAACATGATAGTTTTACCACCTTAGAGGTCTCCCTTGGACAATCTCTGACCATCGACCATTATTATTTGAGCAAATTAAGGAAGACTTTGGCTCGACACCCTTCAAATTCTTCAATGCTTGGCTACAAAACAAAGACTTTATAGAATTCGTAAAGGTGACATGGAGTAATATGAACGTATCAGGATCCCCCTTATTTTGTTTGAAGGAAAAGTTGAAACTCTTAAAAAACTGCATTAAACCATAGACCAAAGTTCATGTCTCTACAAACGGGGAAAAATTGGAGAGCCTCACGAGATATGTGGAAGAGCTAGAGAAGGTAATGTGGGAAAGGGATCTCCGCGTAGAGGTTGTTCTTATACTCAACACAATAACAAGAACTGCAATCGATTCTCCAACATAAATTCTTGGAGAAAAAACAGCAAAGTAAGACTAAATGGATCAGCGATGGAGATGAAAACTCTCAGTTTTTCCACAATCTCAGTAAGCCAGGCAAACCCAAAGTTCCAATCAAAGGTATTATAGTAGATGGACAATGGAAAACTGACGCCCCTACAATAAAAAAGGAAGCTAAAGATTTATATTCTTTACTATTCAAGGAGACATGTCTACATCGGCCTATTCTGAATATGACTGAATTACCAACTCTGGAGCAACATATGCTGGATTTCTTAGAAGCCGAAATAGTGGAAGAAGAGATCAAAGAAGCAATCTGGCAAGGTGGAGCAAATAAGTCCCCAGGACCGGATGGGATAACTTATGAATTCCTAAGATTCTTCTGGGATATTCTGAAAATGGAGATAGTGGCCGCAGTCAAGGACTTTGAGCTAAATCGGGTCTTCCCTCGAGGATGTAACCCATCCTTTGTGACATTAATCCAAAAAAATCTCAATCAGTCTTATTGGGATTATATACAAGATCGTGGCGAAACTCCTTGCAAACAGACTGAAAAAGATCCTCCCATCATTGATCAGCCCTTCTCATACAGCGTTTCTCAGCGGTAGACATATTACAGACGGAGTTCTCATTGCAAATAAAGTCGCTTCCTTTGCAAAAAGATCTCATAAACCATTGACGATATTTAAGGCGGACTTTCGGAAAGCTTTTGATAGCGTTAATTGGTCCTTCCTGCTGGATGCCATGAGACTGATGAGATTCAGCCCAAAGTGGATACAATGGATCAAGGCATGCTTATCTTCCTCTACGATGGCTATTTTGGTAAATGGTAGCCCTACTAGTTTCTTTCAGCCAACTAAACGGATTCGCCAAGGAGACCCACTAGCACCGTTCCTCTTCCTTATTATTGCTGAAGTTCTTAGCAAGTTAGTGGAGAAGGCAGTCTCCATGGGACTTTTTAAAGCCTTTAAACTGGAAGATAATACCTCTATATCTCACTTGCAGTTTGCCGATACACTAATGTTCGGAGACTAGATGAGCAAAATCTAAATTTCATCAAATATTTATTTATAGGTTTGGTCTCCTCTCCGGTCTACAGATAAATGCACACAAGTATTCTTTGATAGGTTTGAATGTCCCTACAGGCGAGGTCAATCGATGGGCCTCAAGATTAGGTTGCCAAGCATCAGACTTCCCACTCAAATATTTAGGGATGCCTCTAGAAAGAAAGTATGTCAAAGCTGGTTCCTAGAAGACTATACACAAATTAATGGAGAATAGGCTTGGGGCATGGAAAACCAAACTAATGTCTTATGGTGTAAGGTTAACTCTCACTAATGCTATACTCTCAAGTCTCCCCCTCTACTATATGACTCTCCTTAAGGCCCCAACATCAGTACTCAGGGAGATGGAATCCAACAGAAGAAATTTCTTATGGGGAGGAAAGGCGGGGTAAAAGAACTCCACTTGTGAAATTGAGTTTGGTCACTACCCCTCTAGAGGTTGGCGGTCTGGGAATAAAGAACCTTCAACTCCATAATTGGTCTTTGTTATTAAAGTGGATATGGTGATTCTTTACAGAGTATGACACTCAATGGAGCCATATAATAAAAGCAATATACGGCCCTAGAGGAGGTTTGGATGGCTTTGGTACACCGATTTCAGACACTATTTGGTCCAACATTTCGAAGGTCTACCAACTTTGCAAAGAAAAATTTCCAGCAGCTTCCCTTTCAGTGAGATGGCAGCTGGGAAATGGCGAAAAAATACAGTTTTGGCATGATCTATGGACTGGAAACAGAAAGCTTCAAGAACTCTTCCCCCGAGTTTATGCCCTCTCAGAAAATAAAGGAAGTACAGTGAAGGAAATGGGAGACATAATAGAAGGAGAGTGGCAGTAGACCAAATTGTCTGGGGTAAACAGTAGGGGTGCTACAGCAGTGCAAAGACATGAGCTTCTAATCTTACCTTGAAACCACGACTTGAATCAAGACACATGCGATGCGCCAACTTGGGGAGCAACGGGAAAACAATTCCAATGCAAGGATACATACTTATCAATGACTGTCAATCGGCCTCAATCAACCTTACCATTAACAATGGATTGGTGGAATGAGTGGTGGCCCAAGAAAACCAAAGTCTTCACTTGGCTTCTCTTACACAAAAGACTTCCAACATCCCTTCTACTCTACAGGAGATGAATACTATATGATCCTGTAGTATGCCCGATGTGCTGAAAAGGAGATGAGACTTGCAAGCACTTATTTTGGGAATGCGAGATAATTCAGGCATTTTGGAGACGGTTTAATACATGGTGGTCAACAAGCCAACACTCCACTACGTCTCCTACATGGAAATCACTTCTACAAATGATACAAAAGAAACCATCCAAATCCAAAGTCAAAAGAGTTATGAAATTTTCGATCATAGCTCTCCTCTGGCGTTTCTGGTTTTGTAAAAACCAACAGATTTTCAGCGAAGGGAAAGATATGCGTCCCTTTACTCTTTTTGATTTGCAATTTTATACCTTCGACATTATTAAACATCGAGGTAGGGTTAGCAGATTACAACTATACGAATGGATTCAAGCGCCACGTGAGACGATTTTGAATGCATCCACTATGTAATCTTGTGTAACCGTTCTTAGATGTTGGGTGGTAACTTTCCGTTACCTCACAAGAAATGAAATGAATGAAAATCTTTACGTTCGAAAAAAATAGTCCACCATTGTTTGCTATATAGGACAAATAAAAAAAACAGTCAGATCACCGTTATTATCTTATCATTTCATAACTCAAAACAATAGCTTATCCACCATCTTGAAAGGGGAAATGATTTAAACATATAAAAGCGTAGAAATGCTAAATCACATGCTATTGGCTACATACATAAAGTATTGTGGGGCAATGGGATCTTACACTTTAACTAGTTAATTCCTATTGTAAAAACAGTTCCTCCTCCCCATAGCATATAGACAATAAAATATCAGTTTCATAATAGACGGCAAATCAAGCAAACAATCAAACTTAATAAAAAAAAAATAGAGAATAAGAACCTTGTGAAGAAGTTGTGCTTCTTTGAATTTTCACGTTGCCGATCCCTCAAATCAGGGCCTACAAATAAAAGAAACATTAATTCATGGAATTTATAGTCCACCATTGGTTGCTATATGGGACAAATAAAAGATACATTAAGATCACCGCTATTATCTTATCATTTCATCCCTCAAAACAATAGCTTATCCACCATCGAAAGGGGAAACAATTTAAACATATAAACAGATAGAAATGCTAAATAACATACTATTGACTACATACATAAAGTATTGTGGGACAGTGGGGTCTTACACTTTAACTAGTTAATTCCTATTGCAAAAACAGTTCCTCTCCATTGCAAATAGACAATAAAATATCAGTTTCGTAATAGAAGGCAAACCATCAAACTTAATAAATAAAACAATAGCGAATGAGAACCTTGCAAAGCGGTTGCGCTTCTTTGAATTTTCAAGTTGTAGATCACTCAAAATGAGCGCCTACAAATAAAACAAACATTAATTCATGGAAGATATACTCCAACATTGGTTGCTATATGGGAAAAATAAAAGAAACATTAAGATCATCGCTATCATCTTATCATTTCGTCCCTCAAAAACAGTTGCTTATCCACCATCCTGAAAGGGGAAATGATTTAAACATATAAACGGGTAGAAATGCTAAATCACATGCTATTGGCTACATACATAAAGTATTGTGGGACAGTGGGGTCTTACACTTTAACTAGTTAATTCCTATTGCAAAAACAGTTCCTCCCCATTGCAAATAGACAATAAAATATCAGTTTCGTAATAGAAGGCAAACCATCAAACTCAATAAATAAAACAATAGCGAATGAGAACCTTGCAAAGCGGTTGCGCTTCTTTGAATTTTCAAGTTGTAGATCACTCAAAATGAGCGCCTACAAATAAAACAAACATTAATTCATGGAAGATATAGTCCAACATTGGCTGCTATATGCGAAAAATTAAATAAACATTAAGATCATCGCTATCATCTTATCATTTCGTCCCTCAAAAACAGTTGCTTATCCACTATCCTGAAAGGGGAAATGATTTAAACATATAAACACGTATAAATGCTAAATCACATGCTATTGACTACATACATAAAGTATTGTGGGACAATGGGGTCTTACACTTTAACTAGTTAATTCCAATTGCAAAATACAGTTCCTCCCCATTGAACATAGACAATAAAATATCAGTTTCGTAATAGAAGGCAAACCATCAAACCTAATAAATAAAACAATAGCGAATGAGAACCTTGCAAAGCGGTTGCGCTTCTTTGAATTTTCAAGTTGTAGATCACTCAAAATGAGCGCCTACAAATAAAACAAACATTAATTCATGGAAGATATACTCCAACATTGGTTGTTATATGGGAAAAATAAAAGAAACATTAAGATCATCGCTATCATCTTATCATTTCGTCCCTCAAAAACAGTTGCTTATCCACCATCCTGAAAGGGGAAATGATTTAAACATACAAACGCGTACAAATGCTAAATCACATCCTATTGGCTACATACATAAAGTATTTTGGGACAATGGGGTCTTACACTTTAACTAGTTAATTCCTATTGCAAAAACAGTTCCTCCCCATTGCATATATACAATAAAATATCAATTTCGTAATAGAAGGCAAACCATCAAACTTAATAAATAAAACAATAGCGAATTAGAACCTTGCAAAGCGGTTGCGCTTCTTTGAATTTTCAAGTTGTAGATCACTCAAAATGAGCGCCTACAAATAAAACAAACATTAATTCATGGAAGATATAGTCCAACATTGGTTGCTATATGGGAAAAATTAAATAAACATTAAGGTCATCCCTATCATCTTATCATTTCGTCCCCCAAAAAAAGTTGCTTATCCACCAACCTGAAAGGGGAAATGATTTAAACATATAAACGGGTAGAAATGCTAAATCACATGCTATTGGCTACATACATAAAGTATTGTGGGACAATGGGGTCTTACACTTTAACTAGTTAATTCCTATTGCAAAAACAATTCCTCCTCCCCATAGCATATAGACAATAAAATATCAGTTTCGTAATAGAAGGCAAATCAAGCAAACAATCAAACTTAATAAAAAAAAATAGAGAATACGAACCTTGTGAAGAAGTTGTGCTTCTTTGAATTTTCACGTTGCCGATCCCACAAATCAGGGCCTACAAATAAAAGAAACATTAATTCATGGAAGATATAGTCCAACATTGGTTGCTATATGGGAAAAATAAAAGAAACATTAAGATCATCGCTATCATCTTATCATTTCGTCCCTCAAAAACAGTTGCTTATCCACCATCCTGAAAGGGGAAATGATTTAAACATACAAACGTGTGCAAATGCTAAATCACATGCTATTGGCTACATACATAAAGTATTGTGGGATAATGGGGTCTTACACTTTAACTAGTTAATTCCTATTGCAAAAACAGTTCCTCCCTATTGCATATAGACAATAAAATATCAATTTCGTAATAGAAGGCAAACCATCAAACTTAATAAATAAAACAATAGCGAATGAGAACCTTGCAAATCGGTTGCGCTTCTTTGAATTTTCAAGTTGTAGATCACTCAAAATGAGCGCCTACAAATAAAACAAACATTAATTCATGGAAGATATTCTCCAACATTGGTTGCTATATGGGAAAAATAAAAGAAACATTAAGATCATCGCTATCATCTTATCATTTCGTCCCTCAAAAACAGTTGCTTATCCACTATCCTGAAAGGGCAAATGATTTAAACATATAAACGCGTAGAAATGCTAAATTACATGCTATTGGCTACATACAAAAAGTATTGTGGGACAATGGGATCTTACACTTTAACTAGTTAATTCCTATTGCAAAAACAGTTCCTTCTCCCAATAGCATATAGACAATAAAATATCAGTTTCGTAATAGAAGGCAAATCAAGCAAACAATCAAACTTAATAAAAATAACAATAGAGAATAAGAACCTTGTGAAGAAGTTGTGCTTCTTTGAATTTTCACGTTGCCGATCCCTCAAATCAGGGCCTACGAATAAAAGAAACATTAATTCATGGAATTTATAGTCCACCATTGGTTGCTATATGGGACAAATAAAAGATATATTAAGATCATCGCTATTATCTTATCATTTCATCCCTCAAAACAATAGCTTATCCACCATCCTGAAAGGGGAAATAATTTAAACATATAAACAGGTAGAAATGCTAAATAACATGCTATTGGCTACATACATAAATTATTGTGGGACAATGGGGTCTTACACTTTAACTAGTTAATTCCTATTGCAAAAACAGTTCCTCCCCCATTGCAAATAGACAATAAAATATCAGTTTCGTATTAGAAGACAAACCATCAAACTTAATAAATAAAACAATAGCGAATGAGAACCTTGCAAAGCGGTTGCGCTTCTTTGAATTTTCAAGTTGTAGATCACTCAAAATGAGCGCCTACAAATAAAACAAACATTAATTCATGGAAGATATACTCCAACATTGGTTGCTATATGGGAAAAATAAAAGAAACATTAAGATCATCGCTATCATCTTATCATTTCGTCCCTCAAAAACAGTTGCTTATCCACCATCCTGAAAGGGGAAATGATTTAAACATATAAACGCGTANATATTTACAATTTCGTAACGTGAAACACTCAGTTGCTTAGGAGGGACAAATTTGTCATAACATTCTAAATGCATCATTACTACAATGACAAATTTGTTAAAATCATGAAAATTTGGAAAATAAATCACCATTTTATTGGCAATCCAAAAAATTCAACACGAACCCAACAAAACCCATATAAACGAATTTTCAAATATACAGATCCCAACTAAAATTAGATAGAGATAAAACCTTGGTAATCATAATTAAAACATGCTTATGACATAAATCCCTCCAGTTTGTTCGAAATTCGGACAAGATTGGATTATAATTATACAACAACAACACCTTCTTCATCCTCTTCTTGTTCCATCAGCAAACGGTACGCCCGTAGCATATCGACGCAATGTACAGATTCTTTGACCATTTCTCCTGATTCAAAACCATCATCACAATCTACTTGTAAAAGTTTTGTTAACAGTAAATATATATACCTTCACATGAGTACTCGGGAAAGCTGATGTGCGAAGAGTTTCTTGAGTTTCATCCATCATTTTACGACGAGGGATGCTCAGAATAAACGCTGCTTGATCAGCCGTAGCAGCCATCGAAGTTATACGATAACCGCTCTCCCATCGTCTGTGTATTCCCTCGCTTGGATACAAGAAATCGAGCTCGACAACCTAAGAGAATATAACTCGAGTGAATGTTTCGTTGAACTAAACGATTATATAGTTTTACCTGCTCGGAGTAACCGGAGTTTCTTGACATAACGACGCCCCATCGGCTTCCGGCTGTCGTCATCGAAGTTACATGGAATCCTTCTTTCCATTTTTTGTTTATCCACTTGAAAGGGAAGGATTCGCTAACTTTATATGATTGCTGAGTGTAAGGAGTTCCTACAAGTATTTGACAGTTCAGAAACTGAACAAAAGTCAGGCATTTTTATAGCGTTCGTGTACCTTTAGACATGACTACGAGTGAACTTCCGTTAACACAACCAGCAATAGAACTAATGTAATAGTTTTTATCCCACTGTTCCATTATCCAATCCTAATGGAGAACGTAAAGTATGTTACGATTTAGGAATCGAGTAACAAACACATGAGATATTACGGAGACAGTGAAATAAAAAAGCTTACCTTGTGAAGAAATACAGTAGATAATTCGTACACCTGGGAGTTAAATCCAGTTCCAGCGTCCATTATCAAAGCCCAGAGATTACCGGCTGAGGCGACACAGCTAATATATAAGCCATCTTCATTACCCTTTTCAACATGTTGACGAAATCTTGAGTCTGCAACATTATAGTGATATCTGCAGAGAAAAAACTCATTCATATCGAATTGTGAAAGAATAGTTCCACAATAGCATTGCTTTCGTAATTTTGAACGTTTAAGATTGAGTCATAAGTGAAGAATAACCTCTGTTTCATGGGGCGTCGTGCATTATAGACGGAAATCCACTGAGTAGCGGGACTCCCCATTCGTACTTTCTTCTTTGGTTGCTCATCCTCTTCCAAATTAATGTGTAACCTCCCACGCTTTTGTCCAACCTGCACCAAAAAGAGGTTCAGAAAAAAAGCAATCCCGGCAGCACATTTTGCAAGACTACAAGGAGCCGTATTTTGTGAACGTCGAATTACCTTAAGAGCTCCATCAATTCTTATTGGTCGGAGTGATGTGCATGGCTCAATGAGACTTTCGAAAAGAGATATCAACTTGGAATAGTTTGGCTCTTCATCAAACTTCATATTAGTAACAGCCTCAAGAAAATTTTTGAATGGTGCAGGACAAAAGCAACACATTAACTCTGGAGAGGTTGCCATTTTCTTTTTACATACTAGGAAACTCTTATTTTCTCCCTGAGGTATAAGAATCGAAGTTAATCGAGTTATAATCCACGTAAAATTAACTCCATAAGCAACTGAGTTAGTATTTCAGTAACCTGATAGCCTTGCCATGGAAGCCTTCCCTTGATGAGAAATATCAAGGTGTATGCAAGTGACTCGAGATCATCTCGTCTACTTCCTGTGCGGCCCAAGTGGGCATGCACACTTGCATATCTTATAGTGCCTCTGCAAGAAGGTGAAAATGAGTAGCAGCATAAAAGGCTAAAATAATTCATTTAAGCTCGACGAACCTGAATATGTCCGGTCTTTGATCATATTCGACATGCTGCCCGGATGATGACTCCTTCCATCTTGAAGCTGAAACCAGATTGAACAGATCATAAGAGCTCCAATCCAGGAGTTAATCAAAATTTTAAAGCTTTATATGATTAGGTCGGGGGAATATTAGAAGAATAAGTACCGAGTCCAAGATCAATAAGATAAAGCTTTTTATCCTCAACAGTTCCAGGTTGCCCCAACAGAAAATTCTCAGGTTTCACATCTCCATGAACAAATCTGGAATAGAAACAAAATGGGGCTAAAAGTTAAATGGACGATAATGAATACTGCAAAAAAATATTGGTGAAGCAATAAGAATGCAGTACCCTTTAAGATGAAGTTTCTCAAGAATTGAGATTGCTTCCACTGCAATGCAAGCTGCCATATTTGGTGACATCCTGTCAAAGAATCTTATACTTTATATTTTCTTACAAACACATAACGAAGTGAACGCTGTCTAAATGAAAATAGATGTCTTACGATTGGCCTAAGGAACTCCAAACATCCCAAAGACTTGGTCCGAGAATGTCCATCACCTAATAGAAATATTAGTTAGAAATTGCACATTATTTGTAACAACATGTGCAAGACAATAAAGCTCACCATAATGTAAAAATCCCCTTGCTGACCCTTGTAATGAACTGATGGGATCCCATAGCACCCATTAAGGGCACTATAGAAGGAAATTCAAGTCATAAATAGTTAGGTAACAAATTAGAAATGCTGGAAGGGAAAAACTTACTTGTACACCTGCCACTCGTATGGAGGGCCATAATTACATCCCTTGCTATTACGGTGTTCAAACTTCAAAGCTACCTGTAAGAAGTTAACATGTTTTGCAATGAAATTGGTTTCAATCTGTAAATGTCAAATAAACAAAAATGGCGGTACCTCTATAGCATCTGCTCCTGTTCTTTCTGTGCCACCACTTAATCTTCGGCCAACATAAACTTGTCCAAATCCACCCTTCCCTAATTTTCTTTCAGTTTTGTAATAAGGGGAATTGCCTACCTGTACCTGGAACAGAAAAATCAAAAATAATCATCGGTGTCATCTCAATAACTTTGGTTTATCCAGCACTTCACAAGCAAAAATAAACCACTAAGAATTTACCCTGTCAGGTACAGGAGTTGTGCTTGCTTCTTCTTCAACTCCCAAATTTTTTTCAGCACTACCACCCTCCATGGCAACTTCTTTATCTGCAACACCTTCAATATTCAAAGCCTGGTCTCCAACCCTACCACCAACAGCTTGCGGAAGAACCTCACAAGGTGGCTGTGGATCCAAGTCGATCAATCTAACACCCCTGCCTATACCAGCTGCAGCTGGCCTAGATGGTGTAGCTGCAGAAGGCCCTTTTGCTACAGCAGATGCATTTCCTCTACCTCTTCCTCTTCTCCCGGTTCTAGTTTGAGCAGGTGGAAGAAAATTTAGTTCTTGGTTTTCTGGCTGAGGTGTAGATTGAAGATTTCCAATTCGTTTTGATCTCCTTGATCCTCTACGCAATTCTGGCATCGTAACCCATGCAACTCACTACCTTTTCACTTCCTGCCTGCTCCTGAGACTCTTGACATACATAGTTTGAAAAAACATAAGACTTTCTTGTCTGAACCTGAGACTAACAAATCTTATCATCTTTAGAAAGCCCTCAGTGCACAATCGAAGAAATAAATATCAGCCAAAAAGAGCAGGTAACAAAATAGTACAATAAAGCTAAATGATTTAGATAAAAAAGCAACAAAAATTAAATTATCATACTCCACACAAACATACCCCATTTTCCATGAATCTGCCACAAACTAATTCTTTTAAAATCCAGACACAAAGATAAGACCAAGTATTCATAACGCACATTAATAAATCAATTTAATAAAAACATCCATAAATAAACAATCGAGTAAGAACAATCTTCCCCTAGAAACTCATCGGTTATTAAAAAAATCAAAAAGTGGGCGCAGCAAGAGATCGTACCTCCAAAACTCTAATATCACGATGATCGGAGACGGAAACCGCAAACAGATATACAAAAAAACCCAAATCGATTAGCCGATCGAAAACAGATCTTCAGTCAAAACGCTGACTACATAAATAACAAGTAAAAAAATCTCGAGCAAGAATCAAAATGGACCCAACAAAAATGGAGTGAAGACCGCCGTCGCCGATTTTTCAAACAAGAAAAAGGAGAGACAATCCTTGTAATGAACAGGCTAACAGCCACCAAATCTATGGCTCTCCGCCGCTGCTTGCGCTTCACACTCACGTGACTATACAAATATTTATATTATCACAAATTATAAATAAGGAAATAAATTCAATTCAAATATTTTCAAGTTATTTTCATTTTAATTTAATATATATCAATTAGATTCGGTTCGGGATATCGATTCGGGATGACGGCTATTTCGCCCGAATATTGTAAGAAAATAATGAGTAACGAACGCGGGTATTTTTAATTTTTATAACATATGCAATGCAACCGCACAACAGTTTTCGATGCGGTTACGTGATTTTGGTGCTATAAACTCCTACATATTTGGATGTCGATACTCACAATTTCTTAAGTGTTCGATAATGATTCGAAAGATCATTGAGATGTTTAATTAGGTTTAGGGTTTCCAATAAAGTTTGTTTTTGTGATAGATCCATATAATATCTCGTGGTACATTTTTTGTGTAGATTATGCAAATTATCAACACTTTATGGTGAATACCCATTATAGCTAGAGTAACTAGACATATGTTGTATATAATAGCATCCACAACATAACCGTTTTTAACGATTGAATGTTAGATATACGCCGTACGGTGTGAATAGGGGTGGATACGGGTTCAGCCCAAAGAGTTATGGGTCAAACATGTTGAACCCGTCAACCCATACAAGTTGATAATGATATTTAACAGGTCAATCCACGGATTGACCTGTTTGTACGTGTTATGCTCCCTTTTTAGGGAGTACCAACAGTCGTCCAGTTCGTTTAGCAAACGAACTCGGTTTTATTTGTTTTTGTTGTGGAAGACGATTAAAAACTGGAAATAAATGATGACACGACAATGTATAGTGGAAACCCCATAAATTGGGGTGAAAACCACTTGACTAAGAGCAGATTATACTCTTAGCCTGTTCACTAATCAAATAATTCATAATGAATACAACAGAGGCTTAATGAAAATGACAAGGAAAAGAAAGCAGTAAGAATTCCGGCAGGGTAACAGTCTGTTCTTACGCGTCCAAAAGGTCCTGCTATTTCCGTCGTCGCGCCCTGTATTTATAGAGTTAGCTGCGTATGTAAATCACACTCTGTAACCGCCTCTGACAGATTTGTTAGAGGTTGTTATCGCGGGATGTAAAACGAGGTTGGGACCGAGGCGTGGTCTGCGTGATCGGGCCCGAGGCATGGTAAACGTGTGGAGGCCCGAAGCGTGGAAAACGTGAGTCTGTAACCGTTCGGATCGAACCAATGAGTCAATTACCAGAAAACTCTTTATTTCGCCTAAGGTTATCTTCGGTCCTCTCGTTAAATATCAGACCGCTTTTCCTTTAGTGTACAAATGGGCTGCAAGAATTCGTTTCCACCATTTGAATTAGCCCAATAGTTAATGAGTCTTACCCATCACAATGTATCCGGTCCTAAAGTTTTCATCAGTACGGGTTGAGTCGGCCCAGCGAGTTGAACTGACCCATACCCACCCCTAGATGTGAATACATAAACTTCGTATTGTACATTGAATAAGAAAGTACTAAAAATACAATATTAAGTGTTTGGTTTTAAATTATGATAACGATGAGAACTCTAAATATGACTCATAACTTGAATTCCCGATGGAAGAGGATAATAAAACAGAACATGTATACCAAGACAATGTGCCTGAACTTTGAACTAACTAGAACCGTGCATAGTGGTAGTGGATCTTAATAACATACATTTAGCATCTCATGGATACACACTAAACGTTTATGCACGAAGTGTGGGCTGGATATGAAAGCCCATGATAGCAGGCCCAAATATAAACACATTTTTTTCTTACAATATTCAGGCAAAATAGCCTTAGAATGACAACATACCAAATATAAGATAATTATAGCAAATGTTGAATCAAATATATAATTCTAACATTTGATTATATATATTTATATCACATGGTTTAAGTAATCACACGTAATATCATGAATATGGGATAAAATAGGGAACTAATATTTATAAACTGATTCTAAAATATGTATTATATTTATTTATGAATTAATTCGATAAATATGAATTTTGTATTATTAATATTTTTAATTTAACTTAACATATAAATAGAGACATATGATGTAGTGGACAACACGTAACAAATGTTTTAACGATTTCATTTNCGAAACCAAAACCGACGGTTAATCTATTACCTTTTAACCGATAATTTTTCAAAATTTTCCAACAAATTTGTTGCATAGTAAATCTATTTTTTCCTTCAAAATGTACATAAATTATTTAAAATTGGCAAATTAAAACATAACTCAATATATTTAACAATAACAAAAATATGCAGCATAACACAAAATTAAACATAAGAATTCAATATCATCATGTGTTACAAAGATTCTGAAATATGAAAACTTAATCTGAAAACAAGAAAACCGTAACCCTAAAAGAATATTAAACACATAAAATACTCAAAAATTGCCACCAAATATGTAAAAGCAATAAACGAAAATATTAGTAAAATATATTTAAAGGTAGAACAACGGTAGAACATAGAAATAATTCTACAAACTCTAATGATAAAGAAGTGATAATTTCATTTATTTAGAAAGTGGAAATATGAGTCATGTGGCATGTGGGCTAGAGGTGGGAAATTATTGTGCGTATCACGGCATACCAAAGGCAATTAACAATCCAATAATTTAATCGGTTAACCAACATTAAAATCGATATTTATAAATAAAATCGATTATCGACCGTATAATTGTTTTAACCGATATGAAGTCGAACCGTAAAAACTTATTAACCATATAACCAACACCGTTTAATCGATTTAAATCAGTTCGATTCCGCGGTTGGGTGTCCCACCCCTAACATGGACAGCCTATATTCATTTCACAAGAAAAAATATGTTACACCAACTAGGGTGCAAAGTATGAGATTCGAGATGTAGGTGATATTCATTCAATTATTATGAATCTTAATTATTCGTTGATTTTAAAAATATAAATATATTATTTTTTGTACAAATACAATATTGTTTCAAACTATGTCGACATCTAGTATATTAGATTACGTAAAATTTTACACATATCAATTAAAAGTATTTTTCATTAATTTGATTGTTATTTTATTTATTATGCACCCCTCAACCATTGCGATAGGTTGTACGAATGTTAACGAATGAGAATATACTTTAACAAAAGCAAACCAAAACCTAAAGTCATGGACAAAAAGAGATGACACCACCCCCGAGGAAATCGATCTACAATCGATGGGGTTTCTACGGTAGAATCAATTGGAGAATCAAATATCACAATTGGTGTTGTTCCTATGCAGAGACGTGGAGTTTTACGTCAATGATCTTGATAGTGTTTAAATATAAAATGTCAATTGTGTTATTTGGTTTAACTTTTCAAAATTACGGTGAGGTGCGATGATTATATCGTGCGTTGAGATAACCATAATAATTATGGTCGGGATTTAGAAAACTGTTTGCAAAAACTACGGTGATCGTAATGTGATTTTAATAAAATATCTATTTTAAATTTTATATTAATATATTTATTATATATTAATAAAATGCCTATTTCTTTTAATAACTTCAACATCACATAATCGATCAAATGTATTTGTTAATCGTCTATTCCAAGTTGCTACACTTTTAATTTTTTGGGTGTTACCGTCTAAATTGTCCATTTGTTCTACTGTCCGCCAAAAATATATTTTCAATAACAACTCTAACAGCATATCCATACGGTAGAAATACAAAAATAAGTCAATATTTTTAAAAACGGCATATCAAATCCGGAGAAATAAAAAACAACCCAACTCTGAATGTTTCAACCAATATAAACAATCGGAAGAATAACCAAAAAGAAAAAAACTGAAAAGAAATCCATACAATCGAATACGTACCTTGCAAAAAGAAACTTAAAAATGTAGAATCACAACTTGGTAAAAATGGTGTAAAATTTGTGAAATAAGAATAAAATTGATTAGGGTTAGTGTTTGGTTTTAAAGTAATTAATTGAACTTTGAAGGGCAATTTTGGAATTTACGAAATTATGGTGGGTTGGCCATACGTATCAAGCCATGGCCACATGACCGCCAAAAACTCCGGTAAGATCACCGAAATTGATCAAATTGTTTGGTAGTGTAAAATAAAATCACCGCAGCAGCTACCGTGAAACCAAAGAACCCCAATATTGTATATAAATGAATTGATTATAAGATAGAATAAATGCTGTTTAAATTTTTAAACATAAATTAAAGTTTTTTTTAAAAAAAAGTGATACCATATTATTTTATATGACAACATGAACTTTAAAATAATTTAAAAATAGCATTTTAAATTTAAAACCATAGATGTTATGGATGCTTTAATTTTTATATTTATAGAAACACAGCAGGGTTTCTATCTTTTTAATTAAAGAACCTTGTACTATAAATCAAAAATTGCTACTAAATCATAGACTGTTAAATTTCTAAAATCGAATCAATTTATGTGGGAAGTATACACAAATATAGTGTATATAAGATGAAGCCACACCGTAAAAATCATTTACTATTGTCTATATTCTCTCGTATAAACGAATCCACACTACATTCAATTTTCGATGTGAAACAATTTCATTATTTCAACACCTAGTGCAATTGTTCTTCCTTCTTCATGTTCAAAATCTCAAAAGTAGTCCTTCATATCCTTTGCATGTGGAATTTTTTAGAACCTCCAGAGCCACTTATGTGGCAGAGTAAATAAGTCTAGAAACTTTCCAAGCAAAAAACTAGTTTAGCAAAACATTGAAATACAACTAAATCATAAATTGCTACAATTTGGGCCGGGCCATTCAGTAAGTGAAATCCAAGCAGATCGTGATTGTTCTTCCTTCTTCATCTTCACAATCTAAAACTAACGGAGTTATAATAAAGAGCAATCCTTCAAAATAGTAATCAACTAATATTCAGTGCCTTTTGTAAAGTTATTATAGTTTGACAGTGCTTCTAGTTCAAATAAACTCGGAATTTATCCATAACCTGTAGCGTTGTTCTNCTCGGCAACAGAAAAGCTAATGAATGATGGAAATGATAAGGGTAAAAGAAGAGGGAAATAAGAAAACGGTTAAGTGAAATGGTTCATGTGTGTGTGTATGACGTATCTAAGAAGTAAGAAAGATAATGTGTAGTGTGTGTGAAGTTTCCTTTAATAGATTGTGACCGCTTTACAGATTTTGTAGGTGACGCAGGTGAGATATGATAGGGACGGGGAAGGAGGTCGTCGGTTGTCCGGTGATAGAGTCCGGTCCTTCGGAGAACACTCTAAATTATGCAGTCACACTTTAATGTTTCGAACTTTGTTTTAAATTGCTTTCGAATATTTCCGTTTTAATTATCATGTTTTAACAAAAAAAACTAGGCCCAAATTACGGTCGTTACACGTACCCTGGGAATTTTGAGTGTCCGATGCCCATCCTTGAGTATCGCCCATCGTCAAGTGAAGGTTTCCCTACGGTAGCGCAGTACTCCTCTGCATACTAAGGAGGAGATCTACTACATAGTCAACCCGGCTCATCATTTGCACAGAGTCAGTGCTTCACCCCACAGCCTCCTTTTCAGCAGCCGGGTAAGGGTTCGACGATTTATAATCACCATACACATTTTGTGTATGGCCAAATGTCACATATGTTTGGATCATCGTTTGCCGGAGTGTCACCTGTAGGGCGTCTATTTGATAGTGTTGAGCCGATCGGGACTGATGAGGGCATCACTCGTCTAGGAGATGAAGATTCAGCTCGATGACCTCGTCGAGGTCGTCGGATGTTTAGGCCTCGGCATTGTGGAACTGGGGGTCATTTTGATATACCTCGTGGTTGACGATTGAATATTATTTATTTTAAGTAATATTTACAAAAGCTACAAAATTTAAATAAAAATGTAAATAAAACAAAACAAAACCTTAGTTTTTGAAATCACTAAAACAAAATCACAAATACCTAAGTATAATGACACAAACCTAAGTAGCTAATCATTCATTTCTCCCGGAATCCTCGTTGACCGTGGTCTTCCTAGCAAACTTTTTTCTCGGTTGGCATCATGATACAAATTCCACCATGGATCCTCCCACTCTCTATCGGGGCCCAAATCATTTAAGTGACCATGTGAGTATTGGTGTCGTAATAAGTCCAACGTCACCTCTCTCACAATCAAATTATCTTCGGTTATTCCATGCATGTGCGCAAAGAAAATAGCATGGGAACAAGGCAACCGATGAGTCACCCACATGCCACACGTGTATATCTGGTTTGCAATGTCCACCGTCTATCTGGATTTTTTCCCTTTCTTTGCACTTGAAAGGAAGATCTCCCCACATAGTCGGTCCTCATCCCAGTAATGCTCGCAATGACGTCGTCACTTGGATTTTTGTGTGATGTACCATGTCCGAGTTTGATCGGTGAATATGATGTCTTATGTAAAAAAAATATAGAGTAATTAAAAATATAATGATTCGGAAATTTATCTCAAGGTTCTTAGTCATATTAGTTATGTCAGCACGTCTACTTATAAATGTCTTATGTAAAAGATAGAAGGTCGACTCAACAATGCTGCATATTGGGTATCGACGAATCACCTTTAAAACTTTGTTGTATGACTCTACTTGGTTTGTTGTCATTATATCAAACCTACTTCCATCGTCGAATGCAAGAGCTCATTTGTTCCTATTTGATGTCATCATGGGTGTGGTCAATCATTCATAAGCTTTGGTACTTCGCCGTTGAATTTGACTCATCCACCTTTCAAATTTCCACAACACCGGTGTTACATCAGCTCGATAAGCAATATCTTTAATTTCTTCATTTTTGATGGTTTTGTTGAGATTCGAAACCAAATGTCTCAAACACCATCTGTGTTGCAATCGACCGGTTTGAAAGACTTCCATACTTTCAACGGCTCCAAGAATTCCTTTATGACGGTCGGTAACAATACAACATCGATCTCCTTGGACAATACCACCATCCAAAATCTTGAAGAACCATTTGTAGTTGTCTTCACTTTCCTCGGGAACTACTGTGAATGCAATAGGAAGAATGTGACATTCGTTATCCTTAGTAACGGCAACAAGAAGTTTGTGTTTGTACCTGTTTAATAATTACATGCTAGATATCTAAAATAATATGTCTTAAGATTAAATGACTAATACCTTGCATATAAATGAGTTACATCAATTGAAATCACGGGATGACAATGTCTATAGGCGTCGATAGCAATATTGAATGCCCAAAATACGCTCTTGATGATCTTGTGATTATTGCATAGATTAGTATCATACACATCTCACACAACAATTGTCCCTGGATTACGATTCTGCAACCTACCCAAAAGTCTGGGTGGTTTTTTCATCGAGGATTCCCATGACCCATGTATTAGTTCGAATGCACTCTGGACACTATGTCATGCCTTCACAGGAAAATCATATTTTTCTTTAATAAGTTCCCTGGTCGATTTCACCGGCGTATCTGTAAAATATGAAACATTCCAATTGAGTTACTTATGAAAAAGTAAAGTATATATTCAAAAAAATTCACCAACATTCTCCCAAATGAAGAGGATGATTTCTCTGGCTATAAAACTAATTGACGTGTTTTTGTGATAAACTTCAATGTTCCCGGCGTTGCATGTATGCGGCCGATATTTGTTATCAACTTGTCAAACGTGATCAATCTTACATTCATGTCCTCGAAAATTGAACTTACACCCAGATTCTTGGAGGAAATAACATTTTAATATTAATAAATTTGGTGTATCATCCACAAAAAATTGATATTTATGGTATATGTGTTAATGTCGAACACAATAGTACATCTCTTCTTTATCTTTAAAAGCCAATCGGGCACTTAAATTCGGATCTCGCACATTATATGATACATATTCCCACATGCGGTTACCCACAACAAACTCATCCGCCATCATTCTACCGCATTCGGGAAACATTTGTGCCAGAAGCTTTGCTGGAAACCCGATCATACGTTCAGCGAGCGGTCTGGCTTTAGTAACCCGATGAATAAGAACATCATCTGATTCTTCAATGGGTTCCTCGGTTTCACCAATCGGAAATTCAGGTTCGGGTTCCGAATCTCCATCTGATGAATCATCATCAGCTGAAATCCACCCATCATTCATTCTAGGGTATGATGTAGATAATTAGCCATAAAAATTTGCATGATACATTTCTTTGAAGCATAGTATACAAAAAATGTAAAACAAATTAGTCGAATAAATGAATATTAAGAAATTACATATTTTAAAAACATTCATATTTTATATTAACATATTAAATATGTTATATTTCTCTAATTTATATTTAATTATTTAGTGCATTTTAATTATAAATATTAATAATTTCATATTTTAAATATATTAATTTTCAAAATTCATAAATTAACATCGTACATATTTTTAAAATATTAAAATGTTTATATTCATATGTTTATATAGTTGTTATACTTTTTATTACAAATGTTTTATTATTTGTTATTTTCGAAAATTATTAATATTAAAATATATGAATTTTGTTAATATTAAATTTTGGGTATTTTCTATTTTACATTTAATTATTTAGTATATTTTAATAAAAAATATAATGATTATATATATATATTTCATAAATTAATTGTGAAGTACAATTTTATTAGTTTCAAAATTTTTATATCAATAAATTACATTATTTTAAATATTAATATATATGTATACATATAAAAAAATTTACAATACAATATTACAACATACATTTTTTTTAAATATTTGTTAACAAAATATTTTTAACAATACTAATTGTTGTGGTTCGAAAACCGGGGGTGTCAACAGTCGATCGGTTCGTTGCAAGACGAACTCGGTTATTATTTGTTTATATGTGGAGAACGTTAATGATTCAAAGATAAAGGGGGCGAAAAAATTTTAGAGTGGAAAACCTCGTAAGCGAGGAAAAAACCATTTGACTAAGGGCTAAAAGAAGTGCCATTAGCCTGTTCAATAAACGAATCCATGATGATACAATGCATGTTTGTTCGATAGACAACAAGGAGAGGGAAGATAATCGAAAATAAATCGAGAGAAATCCGTGAAGCCAAAGCTCTCCTAAGAAAACCGGACAGAAGTCCTTTTCTCATTCTCTAAGTGTCCTTTTTATACTCCCACTGTACTGTGTACAGTAGGGTGTCCTTTTGTGCTTGTCCTTTGCCACTAGGTCAGCTAACGTCAGGCGGAACAGCCGCCGGAAACGGCTTCACAGGGTTGCACGGCGCTGGACCTTTCGGCGCTGCCAGCCGGCTACTCTTTGGCCTCTAGTGGCTTACACCCATTGCCGAACCACACTACTGACAAGTTTGTCGCGAGTTGTCGTCGCATGTGATGAATAAGGATGGCCTGAAGTAGCGCCTGCAAGAAGTGGACCGATCGGTCTGGGCATATGTGGGGAGCTGGGCCCCACCGCTCGGGACCGATCGGCAGGTGCGATCGTTCGGGCCAAATGATATAAATGAGCCATTTACTAATCGCGGGCTGGATCTGAGCCTCCAAGTTCGGCTTGCGTTGTTTGGGCTGTCATTGCCAAAGCTGGTCCTGACCCTGTTCGGGGTATCGGGTTCCGATAATCTCATCACTAATATTTGTGATTTTAATAGTTCACATACAAAATAAAAATCCCGAAATACATTACAAAATCGATAAAAAAATAGGGTAGATGATGTACTTACCAGAATTTCAACAGCAATTATGCCAAATTTCACACTACCAAATTATGAAGAATTGAAACCAAATATGAAACGAAATTTGCAAAATAAAAACCAAACATCAAACACGATGCAAACCAGTGAAATAACCAGGGAGAATAGTAAGGTGTAGACGTGTAGATATAATGAGAATGCAATTTTTTAAAATATATTTAGGTGCAATTTGTAATAGCGAAAGGTGACAATCATGTAAATTTGTTAATTAGTAGTTGTGAAATATGAACAAATACCGTTTTCGTACTCTGTTTTCGCAATTAATGTTTGAGAAGTATCTATATTACAAAAGTTGGAAAAAAATGGGTAGAACTTGTATATACCCGTAGAAATGAGGGTTGTAAGCAGCAAGTTGAGAAACTGAATGTGGTTATCCACTATTTGAGATTGGATAACGGGGGTTTGAAGGTAGCATTACAAAAATTAGAATCGGATACGGATTGAAAGGGGTGGCAGCTCGTGGTGCAGATCTTGAATTCGAGTTTTTGGGGCTACGTCATTATTTTGGAATCGGCTCCAGCTGATTTACATGAATCCACAACTGGACTGTCTGATTTGAAAGACTTGGAAATAACAAGCAAGAGGGAGAAGGAGAATGATGAAAATTTGAAGCATTTGAAAATGAGAGGGATATGTTATCATCAACAGTTGCTCAACTGGTAGCAACGGAGAGTGCTTTAAGGGATGAGATTCCAATTTTGAAGAAGAGTATTGTGGAATTACAGGGATATGTAGAAAGCAGCAATGGTTTGATGAATACAGAGTTGGAGAATAACCTAAAAGGAGAAATCAGTACTCTGGAAAATAATCTCAAGGACAAGGAGAAGTTGATCAATGGGTTTGGGGTGAAGCAAAGAACCCTTGGGAGTGAAGATGATGGTGAGGAAAAGGGACTAATTGGCTGTATACTGCATCCTCCTTGGAGGCTCAACCATTGCTGCCATTGCAGTTGAGTGTTGCATGCTACTTACATGCTACCAAGAAACATCACTAATGTGTGTTTTTCTTCAGGTTAGAATTTCTTCTAACAGGATCTAGAAAATTTTAAAATTTTGATAGATACTGTTTTGTTAATGTTCTTTTGGATTGTGCCTCTGTTTCAAGCTTGCTGTTTTGATTGAATTACACTTACAATGTGATAGGATAATTGCTTCCATTTTCTCAATCATAGCGGTGCTTGTAATTTTGCTTTATTTATCTATGCTAAGCTTGTTTTGTGAGTCATTTGCACTGGTCATTACATTTAGAATGATGGACTTTGTGAACTCTAAAACTGTTCATCAGACTGGCTTTGGCCGGAACAGTATTAACATTCAAGAATACCTTGTGACGTATCTTTGATTTGAAAGAACTCATTGATTATGAAAGTGTCAAATGCAAGAATAACTTGTTTGATATAGAAAACATGCACATTTCAACAAATTTGATGATTTATGTNAAATAAATCGAGAGAGATCCTTGACGCCCTAGCTCTATAGAGAAAACCGGGAAGAAGTCATTTTCTCATTATCTAAGTGTCCTTTTTATACTCTCACTGTACTATGTACAGTAGGGTGTCGTTTTGTGTCTGTCTTTTGCCACTAGGTCGGCTAAAGTCAGGCGGAACAGCCGCCGGAAACGGCTTCACAGGGTTGCACGGCGCTGGACCTTTTGAAGCTGCCATCCGGCTACTCTCTGGCCTCTAGTGGCTTACACCCATTGCCGAACCATGCTTCTGACAAGTTTGTCGCGGGTTGTCGTTGCATGTGATAACAAAGATGGCCCGAAGTAGTGCCTGTTAGAAGTGGACCGATCGGTCTGGGCACACGTGGGGAGCTGGGCCCCACACCTCGGGACCGATCGCCAGATTCGATCGATCGGGTCAAGTAGTATAAATGGGCCCTTTACTAATCGTGGGCTGGATCCGGGCCTCCAAGTTCGGCTTGCGTTTTTTTTGGGCTGTCATGGCCAAGGCTGGTCCTGACCTTGTTCGAGGCATCGGGTTCCGATGATCTCATCACTAGCCCCTCGGACTCGGTCGCCACCATGGTGGTGACCGGGGTTCGACCAACGATCGAGATCGTTTGTGCACATGTGCCCGATCACAACTACGGACACTCGTACCCGAACCGATAGTAATGGCGTCCTTGGGGACCGATCCAACACTTAGAAGTTTCATGATGTGGATTTTTGAATTTGAAATCTGGAACAGTTGAATGGCAAGGGCGTAATTCCAGGCTCTGCAATAGCTAACGACTTTTCATATTCCAAAGGAGGGCAGACTGTCAGACTGCAGCCGCCTGTAGAGATGACGTGTCACCCTGTGATTGAGCAGTACGCGATATAAAAGTCATGATTTTTCCTTTGTGCGGCCATTATCACTCTCTGCAACAGACTGCCCGGCTTTGGAAATCTCCGGCGATTCTCGTTCAACTGTTGCTCATCTCCAAATCTTCTTCAAACTTCAAGGTAATCCTCCATGGCACCCCGTAGGTCTAGATACTCTGACATCACTACCATGAATCTTGAAGCCTTTAGAGTCAATTTTTCCATTCCAGCCCATTACCCCATCTGGAGGGGGAAGGAAGACGTTCCGTGCTTCCTTCCCGCTGAGATGAACGTTCCGGCTAGCGCTATACCCGTTAGCTATGCTTCTCTTAGATCTGACTTGCGATTTCCCATGCATCCTTTCGTCGCAGCAGTTCTTCGAGAGATCCACTGCCCGACTTTTGCTCTCTTTTCGGGTAGTTACGTATATATTATCGCCTTTATCTATTACTGCCACAAACAGAGGGTGGAGCCGACCCTTAGGCATTTTTTCAACTTGTTCTGTGTGGGATCCCGTGAGGGCAGAAGGTTGTTAGGAGGTCGCAAGCTATATTACATAGCTACCCGAACGAAGGATTGTATTATCGTTGACAAGGAAGATTCCCTACGTGAATGAGAATTTTGCTATGTCTGGATAGACATCCCGAGGGAGGACTTGCTGAAAGTTACCTTCCTAACCACTCACCCAGACATCGGGAAGTTGGACCGAAGCCGGTTCAACCCATCCCACCCTGATATTGCCAATACCTTGGCAATGCTTCCTCCTCCCGAACGGCGTCTTAAACAAGTTGACATCCTTCGGGAGAAGAACCTGTTAGAGATCGGGGTAGCAGGAAGAAAAGGAGCCCCTGCCCCGAAGGGTGACTTCTCCACCTCTGACTCTTCTGAGTCAGACGAATCGGGTACGACTTGGCCCCTCCAATTCATACTTCCTGATCCTCATTATTTTTCTTTTGCAGATTCCACTGATACCATGTCCGGGAATCGATTAGCTGCAGTGGCTGCTGCTTCAAAAGCCAAAAAGGAGACTCATCTGCAAGCCTCAAAACCCAAGCCCCGCGTTGCTGTTGGGCCATCAAGATCGTCCGGGAGCTCAAGCAGCCACAGGCCAGAGCCCCGATCCATGGACGAGGTGGACGAGGTTATCTCTAAGAAGATACGCTCATTAAGCCTTCCCGCTATGTACAGGATCGGGAATAATTCCCCACTGGATCTTAACGTCGTGCGGTTATTGCTGCAGGGGTTGGTTCGGGTGGAAGATGTCCGCCCCTCGTCCAGTTTAGGGGATAGGGCTCAGAGGCCATCAGCTTCTGCGTCGACGAGCAAGCGGGGCCCCGAAGAGGAAGCCCCGAAGCAATACAAAAGGTTGCGGTCAGCTGTTAGCAAGCCCGCAGCCCCGATCCCTACAAAAGGGGTCACAATCGGGGACAAACCGGCCCCGTCCTCGTCCAATCCAGAGGCCATTCGACGAGGGACCTCCGTCTTCAAAGCCCGGGGACCAAAGAGAGTCCCCCCATCATGGAAGGATGGCACACTCGAAGAATACCGGCTCTTGGGAAAAAAGAACCCGTCCGGTATTGATGGCTCCCTCCCCAGCTTGGTGTCCGCATATCTGGAATCTCAAGCTGTGGTAAGTTGTTTTTAACTTATGCTCATGATCGGGTACACCTCTTTAACCCCGCTTGGTTATTGCAGTCGCATAGAAGGGCCCTGGATCTGGCCTCCGCCGTCCAACTCAGCCGAAGCGCCTCCTCAGCAACTGAAGAGCTGGAGAGTCAACTTGTCTTAGCTCATCGGCAAGTTGAGATTAAACAAAAGGAGCTGGAGTCGGTCAGGGCCGATCGGGACCGTCTGAATGGAGAGCTGCTTGGAGCGGGCACCGAGTTGTCCTTAACTGCCTCAAAGGCGGGGGAGGCCCAAGCAGCAGCAAACTCCGCTACGGCCCGAGGTTTGGAGCTGGAGCGTCAGATACAGGAGATATCTGACGAAAGCAACAGGCTCCTTCTGCAATCCCAAGATGAGAAGAATGCCTTGAAGGAAGAGCGGGAAGCGCTCAAAGAAGACCTGGTCAGAGTTCAAGGGTCAACTGAGGGTGCGGTTCGGGAAGCCCTATTGGGTTTTGCCCGATCGCCCCTGATGTTTGCCTTGGCGGCAAATGTCTATGGACCGAACGTCTCTCAATATATGGACAACATGAAGGACCAAATAGTTAGCAAGTTTGGTCTGGATCCCGAAGATGAACGTTGGGAGACATTTGATCCACTGACCAATGATGGAAACTTCTGCGAGATCCCTGAACTGGATGAACCCCCCCTAGAAGATGATCCCAACTATCCCCTTTTTGACCTGATGGAGAGATCGATCAACGAGATAGTTGAGGAAAGGGGGAAAAAACTGGAGGATCTTAAGGCATGGATTGCAGAGAAGTCCGGTGGAGCAGATAAGGAAGAAGGGCAAGTAGATTAGGATTTAATTTCCCCTCATTTCCTTGTATTTGTAAACTCCACGTTCTTGAATAAAACGTCTTCCTTTTATCTAGTCTGCATTTGCCAAGTATAAGGTCGAGGCTTAAGTCAAGTATGGCCCGAACGGTTTTCACCAACTAACTTCGAATTCCGTTAAGCCCAGTAAGCTAGGAAAAAACCCCAACTATACCATGAGATCCCACTTGAGTCCGTCCAATAGAATATCAAAACTTTGACGGTATTGCCATGGCTCTTCACGAGTCCCATGACATATCTTTAGCCGAAACCCCAGTTCTTAAGATAGTCCCATGACGGGCTTTGGCTTGCATTTGACAGGTTAACTCTGTCCTTGTTTCTTGCATGTAGATCAAGTTTAATGAAGCAATGGCTACTTCTAGGTGATGAGTACCGTTTGAAGAAAGAATTGAATTCGTAGTGAGTTCTGAGAGTATACGATTCATCTAAGTACTCGACAAGCGTGGAAGCAACTGACTCGTCAGAGCGGTCACATTACTTGGGAGCCTTGTGGATGATCGCTACAGTCACCAGTCCAAACTCGTCCAGAAAATCCAACTCCAAGATCGGTCCCTCATAGCTAGAAATACTTTGTATTGCACTCATTTGTAAACTTATTCAAGCATACGAAACGTTTTAAAGTTCAGAGTTACCACATATGTCAAACGCTTTATATAAAATAACGCCTTAAGTTCAATACATTCCAAGTTCGGGGGATCTCATCTCCATCCAGATTCTCAAGCTTATAAGCCCCAGCGCCCAGGTTCTTCATGACCCGATAGGGCCCTTCCCAATTCCTGTCCAGCTTCCCCACATTTCTCTGAACTCTTACGTTCCTGAGGACGAGATCGCCTTCTGAGAATTCCCTAGGCACAACTCGTTTATTATGAGCTCGCTCCATTGTTCTTTGATAAGCACACATGCGTACATAGATGGCGTTTCTTTTCTCTTCAATCATCTCCAAGTCCAAAGATCTTCGCTCATTATTCAAATGATCGTCATACTGGGTTATCCAAGGGGATCTTATGGCTATCTCCACTGGACTCACCGTTTCGGACCCATATACCAAAGAAAATGGAGACTCCTGGGTCGTTGAGCGGGGTGTGGTGCGGTAAGCCCATAATACCTCGTAAATGTGATCGGGCCACTTTCCCCTAAAATCTTCCAACTTAGTTTTTAACCCCTTCAGGATAACTTTGTTGGAGACCTCAGTTAATCCGTTGGTCTGGGGATGAGCTACCGATGAGAAGTGTTGAGCGATACCCAATTTTACGCAAAGATCTCGAACAGCTTTCCCGCGAAACTGAAGTCCATTATCAGATACAAAAGCTCGAGGTACCCCGAAGCGGCTTATGATGTTCCTCCATAGGAAATGGCTTTACCAACTTTTCAGAAATGATGGCCACCGCTTCAGCCTCGATCCACTTTGTATAATACTCCACTGCCACTATGCAAAACTTGCGCTGCTGGACCGATCGAGGAAACGGCCCCAGGATATCAATCCCCCATCTGTCAAATGGACAAGGAAGTGGGGTCATCGATAAAGATGCCCCTGGCAACTGGGGAACTGGGGAATGATGTTGGCAAACAGCGCAACGTCTTGTGTACTTCTTTGCATCCTCAAGGAGCGTTGGCTAGAAATAACTGGCTCTTATGACACGATGATATAGAGATCGGGCCCCAGAATGTATTCCGCACATCCCCTCATGAACATAAATCATGACGGCCTCAGCCTCCAAAGGGGACAAGCATCGCAGGAGCGGTCCCTCAAAACTTTTCTTGAATAGGTGCCCTTCATTGAGCACATATTGTGTCGACCGGGTTTCAATTTTCCTGGCCTCGGACGCATTATCTGGTAGATGGCCGTTGGTAAGATATTTGATAAAAGGGGCCATCCACGTGGTATCTTCTGGGGAGCCAATGGCGTTGATCTTTAAATCTTGGAGTTCATGGCATAGGGCTCCCACCTCCTCGATCGACTGTTCGGTCACATGAATTTCGACCGAATGTCTATCCTGAATATGGACCGACACCGTGCCCGGTCCAACCTCTGGTAAGCCTGCATCCAATCTGGCTAATGCATCAGCCACCTTGTTCTGTTCTCTAGGCACGTGTTCGAGTGAGAACTCCCTAAATTTCTTTGCCAACTCCAAGACCTTCGCGTGATATAATTTCATGGTTGGCTCGTGCGTCTCGAATCGTCCTACGAACTGCTCCACCACCAACTTGGAGTATGAGAACATCCGCACTTTACCAACTCCCATCCTTTGAGCTAAGGTCATCCCCGACAGTACGGCTTCGTATTCCACCACGTTGTTCGTTCAAGAAAATAAGAACTTGACCGCGGAGTGGATGACGTCACCCTGAAGTGTAGTGAGGGTAATGCCCGCTCCATTGCCCCCGAAAATTGATCCATCAACATATATGACCCATCGGTCGTCCTCTNGCAGACAAGGAAGAAGGGCAAATAGACTAGGATTTAACTTCCCGTCCTTTCCTTCCTGTATATTTGTAAACTCCACGTTCTTGAAATAAACATCTTTCTTTTGTCCAATCTGCATTTGTAAACTTTATTTTGAGCAGGGTTTCCTCCTTTCACGAAATTCGCCTTAAATAATTCCAAGTATAAGGTCGGGGCTTAAGCCAAGTATGGCCCGAACGGTCTTCACCAACTGACTTCGAATTTAGCTAAGTTTAGTAAGCTAGGAAAACCCCAACTATACCATGAGATCTCACTTGAATCCGTCCAATGGAATGTCAAGACTTTGGCGTACTGCCATGGCTCTTCATGAGTCCCATGACATATTTTTAGCCGAAACCCCGTTTCTTAAGATAGTCCCATGACGGGCTTCGGCTTGCGTTTGACAGGTTATGGGATTGAGTTCGTAGTGAGTTCTGGGAGTATGCGATTCACCCAAGTACTCGGCAAGCGTGGAATCAACTGACTCGTCAGAGCGGTCACACTACTTGAGAGCCTTGTGGATGATCGCTACAGTCACCAGTTCAAACTCGTCCAGAAAATCCAACTCCAAGATCGGTCCTCATAGCTAGAAATACTTTGTATTGCATTCATTTGTAAACTTATTCAAGCATACGAAACGTTTTAAAGTTCAGAATTACCATATATGTCAAACGCTTTATATAAAATAACGCCTTAAGTTCAATACTTTCCATATTCGGTGGATCTCTTCTCCATCCAGATTCTCAAGCTTATAAGCCACAGCGCCCAGGTTCTTCATGACTCGATAGGGCCCTTCCCAATTTCTGTCTAGCTTCTCCACATTTCTCTGAACTCTTACGTTCCTGAGAACGAGGTCACCTTCTGAGAATTCCCTGGGCACAACTCGTCTGTTATGAGCTCGCTCCATTGTTCTTTGATAAGCACACATGCGTGCATAGATGGCGTTTCTCTTCTCTTCAACCATCTCCAAATCCAAAGATCTTGGCTCATTATTCAAATGCTCGTCATACTGGGTTATCCGAGGAGACCTTATGGCTACCTCCACTGGACTGACCGCTTCAGACCCATATACCAAAGAGAATGGAGATTCCTGGGTCGTTGAGCGGGGTGTGGTGCGGTAAGCCCATAATATTTCGTAAATGTGATCGGGCCACTTTCCCACTAAATCTTCCAACTTGGTTTTTAACCTCTTCAGGATAACTTTGTTGGAGACCTCAGTTAACCCGTTGGTCTGGGGATGAGCCACCGATGAGAAGTGTTGAGCGATACCCAATTTGACGCAAAGATCCCGAATGGCTTTACCGCGGAATTGAAGTCCATTATCAGATACAAAGGCTCGAGGTACCCCGAAGCGGCTTATGATGTTCCTCCAAAGGAAATGTTTTACCACCTTTTCAGAAATGATGGCAACCGCTTCAGCCTCGATCCACTTTGTATAATACTCCACTGCCATTATGCAAAACTTGCGCTGCTGGACCGATCGAGGGAACGGTCCCAGGATATCAATTCCCCATCTGTCAAATGGACAAGGAATTGGGGTCATCGATAAAGGTGCCCCCGGCAATTGAAGGACTGGAAAATGGTGTTGGCAAACAGCACAGCGTTTTGTGTACTTCTTTGCATCCTCAAGGAGCGTTGGCCAGAAATAACCAGCTCTCACGACACGATGATATAGAGATCGGGCCTCAGAATGTATTCCGCATATCCCCTCATGGACATAAATCATGACGGCTTCAGCCTCCAAATGGGATAAACATCGCAGGAGCGGTCCCTCAAAGCTTTTTTTGAATAGGTGCCCGTCATTGAGCACATATCGTGTCGAGCGGGTTTCAATTTTCCTGGCCTCTGATGCATTATCTGGTAGATGGCCTTTGGTTAGAAATTTGATTAAAGGGGTCATCCACGTGGTGCCCTCTGGGGAGTTAATGGCATTGATCTTTAAATCTTGAAGTTCATGGTATAGGGCTCCCACCTCATCGAATGACTGTCCGGTCACATGAATTTCGACCGAAGGTCTATCCTGAATATGGACCGATACAGTGCCCAGTCCAACGTCTGGTAAACCTGCAGCCAATCTCGCCAGTGCATCAGCCACCTTGTTTTGTTCTCTAGGCACGTGGTCGAGTGAGAACTCCCTAAATTTCTTTGTTGTCTCCAAGACCTTTGCATGATATAATTTCATGGTTGGCTCATGCGTCTCGAATCGTCCTGCGAACTGTTCTACCACCAACTTGGAGTCTGAGAACATTCGCACTTTACCAACTCCCATCTTTTGAGCTAAGGTCATCCCTGAAAGTACGGCTTCGTATTCCCCCACGTTGTTCGTCCCAGAGAATGAGAACTTGACTGCGGAGCGGATAACGTCGCCCTGAAGCGTAGTGAGGGTGATGTCCGCTCCCTTGCCTCCGAAGGTTGACCCATCAACATATATGACCCACCGGTCGTCTTCTTGATTCAAGAATATAAGCGATTGGGTCATTTCGACCACGAAATCCGCGAGGACTTGGGCTTTGATGTCCCTTCGGGGAACGAATTCCAGATACATGGAGCTGATCTTGATCTTCCATTTAGCCAACCTCTCGTTTGAATCCGCCTGACTCAATACTGCCTTTAAAGGCTGATCGGTATATACATACACCTTGCGGTTTTCGAAATAATTCTTAAGCTTTGCTATAGCTTTCTGCAAGGCCAACATGAACTTCTCCAAGGTTGTGTATCTTGTTTCAGCTGGTACCAGGGAATGGCTAACGTAGTAAACAGGCCGATGAATATCATCCCCAATGGTTACTAGGGTTGCGCTGACTGCGGCCTCTGACACGGCCAGATACAACCCTAAGGGTTCGTGGCACGTTGGGCTCACCATGACCGGGGGAGTGCTCAAATAAGTCTTCAAGTCAGAAAATGCCCGATCGCACTCCTCGGTCCAGCCAAGATGGCTAGCCTTTCTCAATGTCCTGAAAAAAGGTACAGCCCGGTCAGTGGATCTAGAAATGAACCTGCTCAGTGCCGCCAGTCGGCCAATCAGCCTTTGGAATTCTCGCTTGTTTTGCGGAGGCTGCATATCAACAATGACTTGGACTTTCTCCGGATTGACCTCAATGCCTTTCTCTGAAACGTAATACCCAAGAAACTTGCCACTTCGAATCCCGAAGCAACACTTGTTTTGATTTAGTTTGAGTTTGTATTTACGGCATACTTCGAAACAGCGAGACAAGTAAGGAATATGGTCTTCATCATTCATTGACTTGACAATCATATCATCAACATACACTTCCATAATATGACATATCAACTCCCTAAAGATCTTGTTGACCAGCCTTTGGTATGTTGCACCGGCGTTCTTCAAGCCAAAAGGCATAACTTCGTAGCAGTAAACGCCGTCTTCTATCATGAATGATGACTTCTTTTGATCTTCCTTAGCAAGGAAGATCTGGTGGTACCCGGAGTAAGCATCCATGGTACTCATCATGGTGCTGCCGCCCACAGCATCCACCAATCGGTCAATATGCGGCAGTGGAAACGGGTCCGACTCACAACTCTTGTTGACGTCGGTGAAATCCACGCACATCCTCCACTTCCCGTCCGCCTTGGAGACCACTACTGGGTTTGCAACCCACTCAGTGTAGTGGATCTCTGTAAGGACCCCTCGGGGGTGCGAGAAGAGAGGACACCTTAGATAAATCCCTACATCGGCTATAGACGGGGAACGATCAGAGATTAAGTATAGTGATTCGTCTTCCATTGCACGATGCCTTTTCCCTAGCAAAGTGGCAAGCGGAACGTTAGAACTGGAAAGTTAATCGTGCTCACCCTGGAGCAATTCAGGGATGGGTGACCCACTGGGAAGTGTGGGAGTTAGGGAAAAAGTAAAACCGTGAGGACTAGGTGGGTGTCATTAGGGTCAGCCTAGTCCAAAGCGGACAATATCGTGCAAGCGGAAAGGCGGGTCGTTACATTTGGTATCAGAGCAGGACCCGGGTTATAGTCGGTGTGTTGGGGCAAACCTCAGCGAGGACGCTGAGTCCATAAGGAGGGGTGAATGTGAGGTCCCCTCGGGGGTGCGAGAGAGAGGGCACCTTAGGCGAATCCCTACATCGGCTATAGACGGGGAACGATCGTATGTTAAGTATAATGATTCGTCTCCCATTGCACGATGCCTTTTCCCTAGCAAAGTGGCAAAAAAAACGTTCTGGAAAGTTAAGCGTGCTCACCCTGGAGCAATTCAGGGATGGGTGACCCACTGGGAAGTGTGAGGGCTAGGGAAAAAGTAAAGCCGTGAGGACTAGGTGGGTGTCATTAGGGTCAGCCTAGTCCAAAGCGGACAATATCGTGCAAGCGGAAAGGCGGGTCGTTACATTTGGTATCAGAGCAGGACCCGGGTTATAGTCGGTGTGTTGGGGCAAACCTCAGCGAGGACGCTGAGTCCATAAGGAGGGGTGAATGTGAGGTCCCCTCGGGGGTGCGAGAGAGAGGGCACTGTTATCGCTGCTAAAATATGGCAATAACAAAATTTAAACCCCTTTTACGGATAGGGGTCGAACGAAAAAGTAATACGAAAGCAAGAAGTAAAAAGNCGGAACGTTAGAACTGGAAAGTTAAGCGTGCTCACCCTGGAGCAATTCAGGGATGGGTGACCCACTGGGAAGTGTGAGGGCTAGGGAAAAAGTAAAACCGTGAGGACTAGGTGGGTGTCATTAGGGTCAGCCTAGTCCAAAGCGGACAATATCGTGCAAGCGGAAAGGCGGGTATGTCACTATTTGTTTCGACATACCTTTTTCTCGGCTATTACATCGGGTGTCATTAGGGTCAGCCTAGTCCAAAGCGGACAATATCGTGCAAGCGGAAAGACGGGTTGTTACATTTGGTATCAGAGTAGGACCTGGGTTATAGTCGGTGTGTTGGGGCAAACCTCAGCGAGGACGCTGAGTCCATAAGGAGGGGTGAATGTGAGGTCCCCTCGGGGGTGCGAGAGAGAGGGCACCTTAGGCGAATCCCTACATCGGCTATAGACGGGGAACGATCGTATGTTAAGTATAATGATTCGTCTCCCATTGCACGAGGCCTTTTCCCTAGCAAAGTGACAAGCGGAACGTTAGAACTGGAAAGTTAAGCGTGCTCACCCTGGAGCAATTCAGGGATGGGTGACCCACTGGGAAGTGTGAGGGCTAGGGAAAAAGTAAAACCGTGAGGACTAGGTGGGTGTCATTAGGGTCAGCCTAGTCCAAAGCGGACAATATCGTGCAAGCGGAAAGGCGGGTTGTTACACTTCAGTAGAACCAAAGTTTGGCCGAAGCTTATATGGACTCATATTGAACCTGGACCGCGTCTTTCCAATTCAGTTGTGATCCCAAGGACGAAATAAGAGCAATCCACATAAAATGTAAAACGACCGATCCAGTCAAAATTGACCTGAGTGAGCCAAACATAATATCCGGAACCGATGGGTTGGCACCATACAAGCGTCCCCGATCTTACACTTGGTAGTTAAAACACTCTCGTTAGTATAAAACATACTAGTTCATTTAAAATGTTAGTTACAATATTTTATTCTGACGATTAAAAAGATAAGAATTGAGAGGAAAAAATCTTATATTGAGAATAAGGAACAAAGTAGGGACAAAATACAGTTCAGATGTAACTACCATGCCCATCTTCCTTATCTTCCATTCTCTGCTCCTGCGGTTCGGTCCGGTCCGCGAGCTGCCTCAACTCTTCTTCTTGATCGGCCACCTTCTGGTTGACCGCTTTCTCCATCTCATCAAAGAGGTAGAAGAAACGGTCATCTTCTAAGACATGCTCTTCCAAGGATGGAATTACCTGAAAGTTTCCATCTTTCTCAAGTGGCTCGATCGCCTTCTATCATTCGTCCGAAGGGGAAAGCCCGAATTGCTTCGTAACCTGGTCTCGCATGTTATCTAGGTACTTAGCAATGTACATCACATGTATGTTATCCACCAAATTGAATAACAAATGGGACCGAGCGAAGCTTAGGACTGCTTCCCGGACCGAACCTTCAGCTGAAGTGCGGGTTCTGTTCAATTATTCTTCCAAGTTCGTTTTCTCTTCTTAGGCCTGAAGGAGAAGCTCGTTGAGCTTATTCCTCTTCTTTTGGGCCCGACCTTGAACTTGGTTAATTTCATCTTCCTTGGCCCGCAGCTTGGCCACCAGGTCAGAAATTTGGCCCTGAGTTGTGTTTTCTTTCTTCTCCAGCTCAGAGACTTTGTCTGCTAAGAGCGAAACTTCCGTCCCAGCTCTTAACAATTCATTATCTAATCGGTCCCGGTCCTCTCGTACCAAGACCAACTCACCATGTTTAATCTCAACTTGCTTTTTCGTAAGGTCAAGTTGATCATGGACTTGTTGGGACACAACGTTGCCACCCTAATTCTTTTCCACGGTGATGGCAGTTGTGAAAGCCTTCCTCAGCATCTACATAGAACAATAATGTTAAAACACAAAGCTTCGGGCCTTAATGTAAAAGAAGATTACCTTAGTGCGAGGTCGAGGAAGTCCTCAATAATTTCTTCCCCAAACATGTCCGGTTGAACATTGTCTGGGTTTTGATCCCCATAAAGGCGGAAGTCCTTTATTAAGGCAGTTCTCCAGGAGGTTAATTTCCTCCATTTACTAAACATGTCCAGCAGGCCTAAGACAACACCCCAGTCGGAGTTGGTCTTAGGACCCGAGGCAGGCTCCTTCAAAACGATCCCCTTAGTGGGGACCGAAGCATTCCCCCCTCTCTTCAGCCTTTTAAATTCCTTCGGGGCGTCTGCTTCGGTCGCCCTCTTCCCTTTGCCTAAGGAGATCGGCGGCAGTGAAACGTTCGCCTTAAGGTTGGGACCGGGGAGAACATTCTCCACTGGAACGGCTCCCTACAGCAATAAAGTAACTATATCAACACTAATGAAAGAATTATTTTCGATCTGGTAAAGGTTGGATAAGCTCAAAGAACGGATCCGAGGCATTATCACCTCCTCTACCACTCCAAATATCCGAAACGCAGGCCCCTCTCACGTTGAGGGTTGCCCTGTGCAACGCAGTGTTAATGTGCCTACGCTGGTGGTTTGGATCGGGGGTTCCTCGACCCTGATGGAACCAGCATACCCCCCGTTGCTGATTCACTCTCCTCAGCACTACTCGTTGCTTCACGTTGTCCTTCAGAAGGACGGACCGAAGCAACAGCCATACGCTTGAACCGTGAGCTAGGCATTGTTTCAGTTGAGTCTGCAAAATAAATATATAAGGATCAGGAAAGGACGGAATGAAAATGTTACTTCATACCCGATCCTTTTGACGGATCTGAACAAGAAATCATCCCCTTCGTGGTTGGGGCTCCGGTCCTACCCGCGACACCTATTTCTATCAACCTTTTCTCACGAAGCAGTTCTGTTCATTTAAGGCGTGCTTCGGGAGGAGAGAACATCGCAAGTGTGTTTGCAGTGTCCGGACCGGAGGGGTTGAACCTGGTTCGATCCAATTGGCCTATGCGTGAGTGAGTTATTAGTGGTCACACCTTTAACATATCATCTTTTGAGACTGTTATCCACACATAACAAGATTCTCAATCATGGAGAGACTCTTCTTTATCAATTATAGCGCACTCCTTGGTGCGCACCGCTATATAATATAATTTGCGACATCCTAACAGACCCTTACCTCTTCGAGACCCTACCAAGAACAAATTGAAAAATGTTCCAAGGTCGGGGCCATGTTCTGTTGATGACAATAGAATATAAACGCAACTATATACACATAGCTACCCGGAAATAACGCAAAAGTTGGGCAGTGAATTTCCTTAAGTACGGCTGCTACAAAGGGATGCAGCGGAAAACGTAGCCCGCACTTTAAAGAAGCATAACTAACCGGAATAGCGGAAGCCGACACATTCATTTGCGTCGGAAGGAAACATGGAATTTCTTTCTGTCCCTTCCAGATAGAATAATGAGCCGGAATCGAAAACCTAGACCTAAACTCTTCAATATCCAACTCAGACATGGTTGGGTATCTCATTTTATGAGGAGCCATGGTTTATACCTTAATGAAAATCGGTAGGAAATAGGTTTGAATGTGAAACAGAATAAGGGCACGAAAACCTCGATTTGGGCGATTTCTTGCTTCTCGAAATGACGATGAGGAGAAACAGTATCCAAAACCCTGATTTAAATAGTAATCTCCAGACCAATTGTGAGCTGCCACATAATATTATCACAGGCGGTTGTATATAAACACACTCATCACGCCTGCTGAATAATCGAATGTGAAGAGGCGCAACTCTGGATATTAATATTTAAAAATAATATAAATGTACGTTATTGAATTTTAAATATAAATTCACTTCTTCACTTATAAACATAAGTGATAGATCGGTCCCCTGGACGTTCACCACGAGCAGGCACGCTCCTATATTCTCCCGAATGTGTATAAACATTGGGTGATCGGTCTTGTATCATCTCTACGATGGCAATCAAGCCCGAGGGGCTAGTGATGAGAACTCTAGGACCAGGTACCCTGCAATTGATGAGACCCAATAACGATTGGGCTGATCCATGTGGTAGAAGGGAACTTGTGCAGCACAATAGTATACTTAAGATAAAATGACCCGATATTCCGCGATGGGACCGAAGATAACATTAGCCAAATAAAACGGTTTCTGACAGTTGGCTCCATGGTTCGGTCCAAACGGTTACAAACCCACGCGTTCCACGCTTCGGGCCTACACACTTTTACCACGCCTCGGGCCAGATCACGCAGACCACGCCTCGGTCTCGGCCTCGTTTTACATCACGCGACAACAACCTCTTACAAACCAGTCAGAAGGAGTTACAGAGCATGGATTACACACGCCATCAACTCTATAAATACAGAGCGCAACTACGGAAAAAGGAGGACCTTCTGGACGCATAAGAACAAGTCGTTACCCTACCGGAGTTCTTATTGCTTTCTTATACCATGTTATTTTCTTAAAGCCTTTGTTGTATTCTGTAATGAATCATTCGATTAGTGAACAGGCTAAGAGCTTATCTCGCTCTTAGTCAAGTGGTTTTTTCCCCAATTCCTGGGATTTCCACTATAAATCGTCTTGCCTCGTTGTTATTTAGATTTTTAGATCGTCTTCCCACCAAAAACGAATCATAACCGAGTTCGTTTGTCGACGAATTGGACGACTGTTGGTACCCCCTAGAAAGGGACCATAACATATCGAAAGAAACGTAAAATGCCGGTTATCGACATATATATCATACGCTCATATCAGAATATATATTTTTATATTGATCGATATGTCAAATACATGATGGTATCGACTATTTTTTATCGAACCAGAAAAACCCGAGATTTGATCCGATAACAAGATACCGGGAGTTATCGGACAAAACGACGATGCCCTCTAATATTTGACATATCGATCCTCCAATATATAACATATCGATCAGTATGAAAATATATATTCCGATTCGGACCGTACGATTCGATTCAGATCCGATCCGATTCGACATAAAAAAATATATATATCGATCCGACATAAAAATATATATCGATCCGATTCGAATTGAATCTCGGGTTTTTCTAGTTCGGTCAAAAATATTAGATACCGTCATGTATTTGACATATCGATCAATATAAAAATACATATTCTGATTTGAGCGTATGATCATTATATATGTCGATAACCGGTATTTTATGTTTCTTTCGATATAATATTTTATCAATATTTTCGATCATAATTTAATTCATTTTAACAAATTCTTACTATTATTTTAAATTAAATTAATTTAATAAGTATTTTTAATTTAAATATATATGTAATATTATATATTAAATTTATTTTTATTACAAAAAATGCTATTAAGTAAATATAGTAAGAAAATAAGTTATATGACAAATTCTTTTTTGACATTGATCATTTGACAAATATACTATTTGGAGTGTCCTATTATGCAAATTTACCCATGGAAATGGATCCAATGTATTCCAAAGAATTGAACGAAAAGTCGTATTAATTGAAAATCTAATGTACCGTTCTATAGAGTGGCAGTAAAGGTGTTACATCCCATGTTTGAGTGAATTTTGTTGAATAATTGAGATTATCTATAAAAACTTTTAATAAAAACAATAAAGTGACAAGTGCATATTTTAAATTTGGTATGGATTGGATCTAAAAACAAATTGTAACTAACAACTAAATTTTAAAATTAATATTAAGAAATTTATAAGTCAAGTGGATGATGGAATACATGAAAAATTCATAATTTAATAATTTTGTTAAAGGTTATTTGAAATCAATAATTATTATAAAATTAATAAAAACAATTTAAACACTAAATCATCGTCATTCAAACCCTTAATTTGAATTACAAAACATGACCTTATAATTAATAATTCAATTTCATATAATTAATTTTATTTCGAAATTAAATAATTATAAAAAATACAACTACTCATTTTGTTATTAATGTGATAGGGTTAGGACATGAGATCATGGATACTCTACATGCGATAGATTATTCACTAGGAACGAAAATATTTCCACCCATTTTTTTTATTTCACTTAAATTTGTTATAATATTATTTTTTATTTAAACCATATTAGTGACCAAACTTACGAGTACTACATTAGTATCCATTGAAAATGCAACCGATTATACATTAAACAAAAAATCCTGCTCAACTCCCACAATAACATTATTCGGTTTAATGTTTAGTAAATTATGGTGTGGTGAAATTGAATGATTATACATTTTAAATTATAATTATGAATTCTAATTCATAATGCATTTTGATATTTCAAATATAATGCAAAATCAAATTCAAACTTATTATGAAAATGCATTATACATTTTACTTCTTATTTTTCATATATATATATTTTTCCAAATCAATTTTGCATAGTTTTTATAATTATGAATTCTTTTATATAATTGGGTTTTTCTTCAACATTTTTTTCTTTTTATCATAGGATTTTTTTATAAAAAATGTTATTAATTTTTTATATTTATAAATATTATTTTAGATTATAATTATAATTTCATATTTATAATTAACATAATTATTTATTAATATGTAACTTAATTTATATTCTATATTTATACATAACACTATTCAGATTCTAATTATATATTATGATTCTCATTATAATAATAAATTCTGATTATACATTATATAATATGTGTATAACACACCCTTAGACTCTTAGTCTTTAGTAAAATTATAGTATGATAATCGTACTTTATGTAAAAATAATAATATATGCTTATATATAAAAATTAAAAGAGTAATCATATATTAGGTATTAGAAATAAAAGTTATTAGTCATTTATCAAATTGTAATGATATTACAATTCATTTTAACAACTATAAATTTGTGACTTTATAGCTATAAAGAGACTTTTATTTTGCTAGGATTTCTTATAAATTTAACAAATATTTTACTATAAAAGTTTAATTTCAAAGAATATTCACAAATGATGATATTTATCAATAAGATATATCAATGATTAAATTAATATTTATATCAAATGACTGTGATGTACAGTACAAAATTATCAAGAGATTAAGATATATTAATTTCCTTGTACCTCTCGAAAACATTTCTACAGTACAATGAGTGGTTTTTTTCCTAATTTCAAAATTGTATCTTATTTAAGTACATTGTCCAGTACGAATATAATTTGGGCATCTTCTTAGTACTTTATTACATGTTGTATTTTCATGAGTAATTACGTAATTACGTAATTTACTTTAATAATAATAATTAGTTTCTTGAAGTTGCGGAAAATAATTACGTAATTACTCATGAAAATACAACATTGTTAAGGAGATATTCGTCTTGATGCCCTAAAATTGGCCACACCAAGAATGTTTGCATTGCTTAATTGCCATTTATTTACACCAAGAAATCATCCAAATCCAAAAGTTGAAGAGGAGAGAGAGTGACACGTAAGAAAAGAATCTATCCGATTTCTCTATTTTGCCCCTCTATTTTTTTTTTAAAAAAAATAATTTCTCTATTTTGCCCCGTCGTTGTAGCCGTAGTATGTTAGGTACCATTTGACGAACTTCTTCAACCCCGTCGCTAAATCGGTCCCCGGTTTATATCCCAGTTCTCTACGCGCCACCGTGATATTCGCGTGTGTGAACGGAACATCGCCGTTTCCAGGCATATCCACAAAATGCCTTTGTGCCTTAACCTTTAAATGCTTCTCAAGTATTGCTACCATCATCGGTACTGTTACCGGCGAGGTATTCCCCAAATTGAAAATCCGGAACTGCGCTGGACCGCGCTTCTTGCCACCGGAGCCAGTGCTTTTCTTCGCTGTGTCTAGAGAAGATACACAACCTTTAACGATATCGTCGATGTATGTGAAATCGCGGGCCAAATCGGCTTGATTCTTTCCTCTATATATCGTGATCGGCTTCCCTTGCATAATATTCCTTGTGAAGGAGAAGTACGCCATGTCCGGCCGTCCCCAAGGACCGTATACGGTGAAGAATCTCAGTCCGGTGATAGATAATCCGTAGATGTGGTTATAGGTGTGAGTTATCTCCTCGCCGGCCTTCTTCGTGGCAGCGTAAAGCGAAGCCGGTTTGTCAGTCCTATCAGATTCAGAGAACGGAACCTTGTTGTTCAAGCCGTAAACAGAGCTCGAACTAGCCCAGACCACAGCCGGCTGCGGATCGACGTTTTTACAGGTCTCAAGAAGAGTCACAAGGCCGGCGATATTGCTATGAACATAAGAATTAGGATTCTCCATAGCGTACCGTACGCCTGCCTGAGCAGCCAGATGCATAACATGAGTAAAATGCGCTATTTCAAAGAGCTTAGTCAACAAACGACCGTCGTTGATATCGCCTTCAACAACGAAGATCTTTCTGGAACTGAGAATCTTTTTCCGAGCGCGTTTCAAGGACGGATCGTAATAGTTATTAAAGTTATCAATGCCGACGACGCCGTCACCGCGCTTATTCAAAGCAAGAGAAACGTGCGTACCTACGAAACCAGCGGCGCCAGTTACAAGAACAGAAAATCCATTCTCGCGACGGATCTGAGCGGATGCGACTACTTGTCTCTCCCATTGAATTCCTCCCCAGGCAGTTGTGAAATACTTGCTACCGGAATAAACAAATGAATGGAAACTCAAATACGCCGCCGTGAGCGCAACAAGAAATAAAGCCCAAAGGAACAGAGTACTTGTGGAGGCGAAGCAGCGGTAGAATTGGCGGTGCATTGAACTGGATCTGTCCTTCAACTTTCCCGGTGTCGATGGGAGAAACAGTTCTTCCTCCGCCGCAGACGACCGCATTCTTCTTCTCCGATCCGATTGAAAGGAAGACAGAAAGCAGATGCGAAAGAACGAAGAAAGCGCATCTGCTAAGGAAAGAGGAGAGAAGATGCAGCTGTATATATATTAAGAATTCGTCGCCAATTGGCCTTAGAAAGCGCGTGACTACCAAAACGCGCCGTAAATAGAAATCTGGTAAATGATAAAAGTAAAAGATAAGCTGTAAATTCTAATTTTACCAACAAGAAAACAAAAAATTTAATCGAAATATATATTTTCAAGGCAAATTATTTTCTTGATATTTTTCTTTCAAAGAATTGACTAATTTACAAAGCATTTCCATAATCTTACTATCCCACCAACCAAAGACATTAAAGTAAATTTAGAAGGTTCTCTTGAGTCTTGACTCTTGAATATTATTTCTTAGGACTATTTACCCAATTGATAATCATTTAATTTTATAAGTAAATATAAATAATACATTTATATTGAATTTCAACCTAACTCCAATAATTATGTTAAACAAAACTAAATAATAGTTAAAAAATGAGATACAATTAGTGATAAATAATATGATTATTGCAAACTGAATAATCATATTAAAAATATTTAAGAAATACTAAATTTTTCACATTTTTATAGTATTTTAATTAATAAGTAAGGGATAATTTACAAAAAGGGATAATTATTTATGAATAAAATTACAATGAATTGAATTCTCATTAAACTAATATTTATACACAGTAATAATAACTTTTCAAGAATCTAGCCTTTAAATATCTTTAAATATCAATTTTATTATTATAAAATTAAATGATACAAAATAATATGGTTAATGAATATATATTAGAAGCAAGATCTTAACTCCAGAAGCAATATTCTTGTGCGTGTCCTGGTTTAGTGTTTATTGACGCAATTAGAACTTATGTTGAATTTGGCTTATCAGTATTAATAAAGAAATTGATGAGAAAAATTATAGAAAATAGAAAAAAAATACAATTAAGAAATCCAAGATACGTAGTAGAACTCTTCTTGAGTTTTTATGTGACATTGAGAATGTATTGAAAACCATATTGAATATAACACGAACTATGACTTTTAAGGTCACATAGTTTATCTAATTTGATAAATTTAATTCCAAAGTTTATGAATTTTGGTAAATTTAATCCTAAAATTTTTTGAAGGCAAAATTTGTTTCTATATTTTAGTCATAAAATTTTAATGCGCATAACACAATTGACACTCAAAGTTTAATATATATAGAGAAATTGATTATTAAAATTTGAGAATTAGTTTTGTATTTTCAATATCAAATATGGGAAACCTGAAGATTTGTTTGCCTAAATGATCAAAGTAAAGAGATTACATATATCAAATTAAAGTTTGTGAACCAAATTTAACAAAATTACGAAACTTTGCAAATCAAACACACAAATTCTCATTATATTGGCTTACAAAGTGGCTCTACTCGGTTCTTTAGAAATCATTAGGTTCGATATTCGATTAGTTATGAATTCAAACTTGAAACGAGCATGTCCCAGTTTGAAAAATTGAGGTCGAACTCACTTCTTGATGGGATGGGCTCGAGAGATTAACAAACCAACTTGGTTTGTTGATATGTGAATATCTGGACTCTAGGAAGAGCCTCCTATCAAAACCTCATTTATCAAACCCTTTTTTGATCAACACTTGTGATGTCGTCATTTCAATGAGAAGTGATTATATTGAAAATTTTAATCGAAACCAATTACTTATAATATTACGATATTTATAGTTTCATATACTATGTAGGATATATATTTTCAACACTTCGCTCAAGTCGAAATATGTTTGGTTTTGTTCATGGAGCTTCATTTTTTTGTATTTTTACTTTTGATTGTACTTTAATAATATATCAATCTATTTGTCATCTAATCTTGATTCACTTTACTATCATAGTTTATTTGTCTTTATACTCTTAGTAGTCCTTGATTAATAGATCGATATATTTTATTGCATAAGATCGATGCATTTTTTATTAGTTTTTTTGTGTATGTTTACATCTGATAATGTTTCAATTATAGGTCGATCTATTTTTTTGCCTAAGGTCTATGCACTTTTCTACTAAATTATGTTTATAGAAATCAGAACGGACCAACTAAAGCTACCATCGAACTCCAATTTCATATAGAAATTCGACCGAGATATTATCAGTGTAACCCAATTAATAACAATATAAATCATATTGAAATAGTAAAATCAAGTTTTACTCAATATATCACTTTTATCATAAACTAAAATATCTATAATTTTATATCGGGATACACACATTTTTAGTCCATGCAATTTTATAATTTTGGTAATTTTAGTTTCCGAAATTTGATAATTTTGACAATTGTGATCCCCAAACTAATTGAATAACAAACCATATTCTCATACTTTGCACATTTTGTTAAAACAAATCATCAATGTTTTATGTGTATGATATAATTGATTTCAATTGTTACAATTGGCTTACTGAGGCTCAAAAAACAAGTCATCAATTTTGTGTGTGTCTAATATAATTGATCCCTAATATTTTAAATTGTGACATTGACTTACTCGAACATAAAATAACCAATTTTAGTTCCCGAAGTTCGGTTATTTTAAAAATTCAATCTCAAAATTTTGAAAAATGATGCAATTCGAGTCTCCATACTTTAGATTGACTAATTTAGTCTTCAATAGTTTGGATAATTTGAAAATTGTAGTCCTAGCTTTTAAAAAATGTGCAATTCAACATATCATTACAGTTGACATATTCAATTAATTGGGTAAAATAGAAGCATATCCCAATCATCAATATGATTCATTATATTACTTTAGATATGTGATTTTTCGAAATTAATGTAAAATGATACTTATTGTAAAATGTCAATATTTGATTGTTTTGTGCAATAATGATGTTAGAACTTGGTCAATTTTGTTGTGTGATGAGAATTATCATATGAACTTGAAGTATGTTGTCGTGGTAGTACGGAGTTAGAGATGGTTAAACTCTATGAGTTCGATATGGGTTTCATTTTTGAAAAAAATATGAATCTTAACATTTTTTTGCAAAGACATATGTTGATTATCCAAAAATATACTAAATCTAAATACATGTGACAACATCCAGGATGAACCAGCATGATGTAATACACAAATGAGGTGATTCAACAAGTTTGCCCAATATGCATAACTTTGTTCACGGTTATCCAAGATTAAATGAGTATCAAAAGTATGGTTAATAACCAAGCCTCAAAACATCATATACCATTGATCTTAACGGAATTTAAAACATTCTAAGTGCATCTCCTAAAATGATTGCAATTAGGCACGTCACTTACATACAATGTTTTCATACCGGTCCGGACATATATGAACGATACGACCGATATAACGGACGGTACCAAATTTTATTTTATTTTCTAAAAAATTAATATTTAATTAGTTTTTTAGGGTCGGACCCGAGAAAATCCGGAAATTGACCCTAATATTCGGTACGGGGTGGTATAAAAAATATGATGGTTCTGCCCGAAATTTGATGTACCGGACGGTATACCGCCGGTATATAATCCGATATGAAAACATTACTTACATGATTGTATTTTGCACTGTGTCATCATTTAGATGTCCACACGAACTTAACGACACAAACCCAACACTTGTAGTTAACATTTCATGATAGTTGTATTGTACATTCACCGTAAAATTCAACTTATTGTAGAATGCTATTGCCGATGCATATGCACATTTAACTGGTATGAGAGGTCTTCCCATGGTACGACCTTTAAACATAGGTGGTAAGGGGACGATGCATCACAAACTAACCAATGGTCATGTCCCGACAAACTAGATACATCATACTGGTATGTTGCAGATTAACATTTAACGTTGTACCAATTTTCCACATCTTGATAGCTTGATTCCCTTCTATCAAGAATCAATGTGCATGCATGCTTGCACGAGATCCATAACATGAGTAATCACACTTAATAAACAATATGCAATAGACATAGTAAATTGTCAAGATATCTCGGAGTTGCCACTTCTGACAATTATATGTCATGTTAATCATATCAACGAATACTATTTCTGAGACATAATCCCAAATTGCATGACAATCATTCTTAGCAATAACACAACCAAATGTATCAGCTTCTATACATTTCTCTAGCAGGGCATGGACACGTAGACAAAACCACAATTAGGCAACACACGCAAAGTCATTCTTGTTTCCTGAACTCGTTGGCTGATGAAAGAGCATATCTCATTAAACATCCACATTTTAGACTAACGATGGGAAGAAATGCATGAACTGCTTAGTGACTCTACGTGAATGTTCAGCAACAAATATGTCTTGCATACCAAAAAATCCAATGGGCCAATGTTCCCTTGGAAATTCACCTCATATACCCATACTCCAGACATTTACATATCATCGATCACCTAAACGTTGATTGAAAGTTGCCTATGCTGTTGCCTTAGTAGCACTTGAAATTGATGTCGCAATACAAACATTTTAAAACACCGTTAGCACTGCATTCGCTCGCTCATCCCTACACTACGGAACAAGTGGCCAATGTTTTCTTCGACAATGTTTATTAATTTCATGGTTTACCTGATTCTATTGTAATCGACTGTGATTCAATATTCACGAGTCATCTTTGGATGGAAATTTGAAGACTTGCACGTGTAACACTCTCCATGAGCTCATTAACTCACCATCAGAAGGATGGGCATAGCGAAAGACTCAATCGATGCTTGGAAATTGTTCTTTGTGCCACCGTTTTAGAGTGGAATACTTTTTGATTTTCATGGGAGCGAGTCTAAAAAACCTTGATGCTTTCTCGAGAGAGATGAGATATTTGAACAACTTTTTCTTTGATCTTCTAGTCATTTTTAAGGTGTTTTAAAAAGTGATGTACCTATGTGAGATGTCATTATGCACGAATTCAACATGTATAAAATATTGTTTTTGTCATTTTTCAAGAGGTATTAACAATCTCCCATTTTGGAGTGATTAAAACTTGTGGATCCGAGTTTATATTTTTGTTGTTTGTGGGGACAACTTTTCTTGAAAATGAGATCGAGTCACATGGTATTTTACATGGAAAACCCAATAAAAGAGGGAAAAAACTACGGTGATGAGAGAATAAGTTCTCGTTAGATGCACTATAAACAAATCATGTTACAAAAGGATTTAACAATCTAAACGAAAGCTAGATTGCTAAACTAATTTATGGAATTAAAGACCATAAAAAATCAAATAAAACGTTCCAAGAAAGATCACGCAATAGAGTCTATATCAAATATCCAAAAAGATATCTCTCCAAAAGATAAAAAATATCATTTCTTCTTTTTGTTTTCTCATATATATATACTTCTTTAGGGATTGGATCGTAGTTCGCATCCTGCCCCAATTATAGTATCTAATCATCCTTAAATACACTCGGTAACATTAGCCATGATTTGCGCATTATGCCAAAATGAACTGTCCACCCCCTTAAGACTCGTGCACATAAATGATTCTCATTAGGCCCAATCCAGTCTGTCATCAGAATCGCTTTAACTTGGGAGTTTTATGCTGACTGGTTTTTTTGGGCCGTGCCGCACCTTGGGCATGGTCGGTTTACCATAACTCATGCATACTCGATCCGAATATCACGCTCACTAGCCCCATAGATGTCAACAACCTTAAGAAGGGTGACTAGAATCCAACCATTGTGATATAGATCATCTACAAACTTTTTAGGAAAATTTCCACATTAGACTTTCCTACTACTATGAAATGCACGGGTTTGGTATTTCAATTGATTACAAGCCCAACATCCTATGTCTCACATAGTTGGGTAGTGTTTCGGCTTCAGAGGTTAGCGCATCTCGAGGTTACATCGCTGATGATTACTGTACGACGTATCCCTCAACCTTCACGCATCTCGAGGCTCCAGACCAATCTTTTGCATTTCGTTTTGATGTTTTGACTATCGAACAACTTGTTAGGGGTTTTCCCCAAGACTTTATTTTGTGCTGCTCCTGACCGCTTGGTATGTTGTGTTCTTAAGTTTTTACTTTCCTCTTCTGAGATGTTTTAGTAAGTTGTTTGGCACCGACAATGGGGTGCAGCGCAGGCGCAATGGGGCCACAATACATATAAGATGACATGGTTGCCCTACGAGCCGATTCATTTTCAAGTACCAATGTTTGATTTTTAAAAGTTGTTCACATTTCCTATGCTTTTTCACTCTTCATCCTTCAAAGCTCAACTTTACTCATAAATTTCATTCCATGACTACTCGCAAAGCTTGTTATCATTCATATTCTTACATTGACGTTGAAAAAATATGTCTAAAAGTTTCTATCCCTGATCATTATCTCATTGTGAAAGGCAAATAGGATTTTCCTCATTGGCTCCCTCAAGAAATGCATAATTCTCCTTTTCTATTCGTGTTAGTTCACAAAGCATTTCGTCGGCCAATTCAAGTTCTTTTTCCTAGCAGCAATTTGAATATAATTGCTTTCATTTATTACCTTTCCGATACATATTACTCACTCTAAATGTTTTTTGCACTTTTCAAAATGGGGTCTCAAAAGGGGAAATGGTTGTTAGGAGACATGAGGTTCTTTGATTTTACTACCCGCTGTGCATACTACTCCCTCATGGACAAAGAAGACTCTACAAAATTGAGAGGCTTGCTTAATTGAGATCGGGGTTACTCAGGGGGAAGATATGGGAACCCGTTATACAAGACCCATCATTGGCAAAGTTGAGAGGTCCCGCTTAGACCCTTCATCGTGGGACATGGATGAGGTGTTAACTCTCTTCACTCAAAAGATCAACGTTTAAATCAATGTTTTCATACAGTTCGATACGTCAATTACTGGCCTAACTAGTATTTTTTTGATACCACCCCGTACCTGGTATTCGATTCGGTTTTTGGTTTTTTTCAAGTTCGACCCAAAAAATCAATTAAATATTATTTTTTTAAAAAATAAAATATAATTTGATATCGATCGGTATACTGATCGTACCGCTTATACTGGTCCGGACCGGTACGAAATTCTATATCGATAAGAAAACAATGGTTTAAATACATCGATATACTAAGGGAAAGCAGCGTAGAAAGAGTCGCGTTATCAGGTCAGTCTACCACACTTCCTTGGCTCCACAGCATGCAATCAACCACATTCTCTTTGGGAGGAGATGAACTAATACTTTTCATTCAATTAAAATAATGTCTCTTATGATCATTCTTTTTCGGCTTCAGGTGCCATTGAAGAAGTATCAAACTCCAAACTTTAGAGAATGTATGACTCTGCATCTACCCCCAGAGAGAGAGCGGGCCCAACATCCACCGTAGTAAATCCATTACTAACGAGGAGTATCACATTCCATAACCAATCCTATCCAGACAAGGGTTATTGAAGCATAAAACCTCGTCGTGGATGCAAGGTGACTTAACTTATGCTTCAAAATAACATGACAATAACTTAAGGAAGCAGCTTAATAAGCATGCTTAAGTCGCCAAAAATAGAGTCTCGGGTAAACTTCCATGTTCAGTAGCCAAAACAAAAATTAATGAAACATAATTTAATGTCAAAACTGGTCAATTACTCCTAGACTCTGGGACCAACCGACGACCACCTCTCTTCTCTGCGCAAGGTCACTACTCACCTACAAAACTTGTAAAATCGGTCCAAATCTAATAAAAAAAACGAGAAAATGGCGGCTTTGATCCCCAAATTTTGTTGATTTTGGAAAATTTGGTCCCCAAATTATTTTTTGGCGTATAGAGTCCCCAAACTTCAGTTAATTGGCAATATTCATCCCCATAGTTTGTAAAATTTGGCAAATTCAATCCTCAAAGTTCATAATTAGTCCCCAAAGTTTAAAAAATGCAAAACTAGTCCTCATTATTTACGTTTGGTGGCAAAAATAGTCCCCAAATTTGTGGAATTTGGCGAAATTGGTCCCTAAATTATTTAACGGCCGTTAGGGTTTACGTTTTTCAAAAAGTTGAGGAACACCGTTGCAAATTTATTTAACGATCGTAATTGTCATATTTCAAATCGTTGAGAATCTCTAACACCGTTGGGGACCTTTTTGCCAAAACTTTGAAATTATGAGGATCAAATACGTCATTGTTTTTGTTTGGGGACTAACATTGCCGAAATTGATAAACAATGGGGACTAGTTTTTCCAAACCATACAAAAGTCGGGGACCTGTTTTGCCATTCTAAAACTTTGGGGTTCAAAATTACCAAAATTTTAAAATGATGGGGACTCAATTTGCCATTATGCATAAACAGTGGGGACTCAATTTACCATTATGCCTAAACAGTGGGGACTATATATGCGCATCGCCCAAAAAAAACTTCTTATAAAACTTTTTAAGTAACATAGAAAAATCATTTAAAACTCGTGCTTGAGTCTTAATCTTTACTCATGTGTCATTTACTCTCTTTCTTGCAGACTCTATTTTACATACCCGATGACATGTCTCATCAAAGACCGCTTATTACCTTTTGGTTAGGTCTAAACAAGCCATTAGTGTCTCCTAGACCAAGGGCATGAAACGAGAACTACCTCGTCAAACCCGAGTCGGTTCCGCCTTAATTATCGTAACATTACTTACTTAAATCTTAGGGCATGCCTTATCTTTTGGCTTACGTGTGCTAGCACAGTGTCGGATTGGTGCGTCCAGCTTCCCCGAGTCTAAATAAGACTTATAAAAATTTTGGGGTAAAACATAACCCCAAAACAATTCTTTATATCAGTTCATTTCGTAAAACAAACATTCTATTATTTTACTGTTCATCCCGCTTACCTTGGTGTGTTTTCGTGAATTCTCCTATGTTCCTTACAATCGTTAAGGTTATTAGTCCAGTTCTTATCATATGTAACTAAATTATACAATCCTTTTGTTAACGTGGAGCATGTGCTAATTTTGGTGTTTTCTACTATCGTTTTTTTCTGTATTCATGAGGTTATCATTAGAGTCGGATGGTTTTGGATACAACGTAGCGAGTAGCCCTTATCGCACAGTTTTTCTCCAAATTGGTGAGAATGTTACGGATTTCGTTTGGATGTGCTCGTTTATGAAAAATTACATGCCTTATGTGTGAAAATTCATCATTTCACCATTCTAACTCCTGTTTATTAACATATATGCCATATTGCAACTAAGTCATTCTTCTTATGTCCATTTTCATTTTCACCCACATTTCAACCTTGTTAGCCCTTTTCACTAATATTTTATTCACGTAGCGTTGATAGGTTGCCCCAACGTTCATTAGCCCAAATGGCATGACCACATAATAGTAGACATCGTCCTCCATCAAGAAGATCGACTTCTTCTGATCCTCCTTAGCCAACAAGATATAATGGCGCTCGTAGTATGCATCCATGATACTCGTAAAGGTGCTCCCAGAAAATGCGTCCACAAGTCAGTTAATATGAGGGAGCGAGAACAAGTCTAATTCGTAGGATTTGTTAACATCTTTGAAGTCAATGTAGACCCTCCACTTTCCTCCAAACTTGGGGTTCACTACCGTGTTTGTCACCCATTCAATATATTGTACCTCAGTGATGAACGGGCCTGCAACATCTTATTAACTTCTCCCCAAATTATTTCTATTTCCAGGAGAGAACTGCCTTCTCTTCTGACAAATGGGTTGGGCATATGGTCCCGTATTTATTTGGTGCTCACTAATCGGTTAATCTTATTCAGGGACATCATCCGGAGGCCAAGCAAAAATGTCAACGTAGTCCTTTAATAACCCAATAAGTTGCTTCTCCATATGAGGGGACATCTCCAACTCAATTCAGATGGTTTTATCTAGCTCACCATCCACATAGTGAAGAGGTTCCTCCAAAAGATCTAGGCTCATCTTCATAACATAGGCTAGGGTGCTAAGATAGCAATGTAGTTGCATTATGGTCCTAATGATGGAATCTTGGAGATGGAATCACCTCAAACATGTTAAGTCTGGTTCGCCCAATGATGACATTATATTCAAAATCGATGTCGACCACCACAAATTCCGAGGTCTCCATTTAGTCCCAACGTCTTTATCCTATAATCATGGGAAAAATCGCTTTTCCACATGTGATTATACTCATTTGTTCAAAAGCCCATATAGTGGTGTTGATCCTTACCAGATTCGGTCCAATGGCGCCCAAGCACTCTACAACCTCCTACTTCATCAAGTTACAACAAGCTTCAATGTCCACCAATACGTGATGCCCCACCAAATAAACAGCTCTTCACTTCACTCTATGGCCCTTGGAGAATTTATGCTCCAAAGGTGGTGGAGGTGGTGGGAGACCCTCGTTCTCCATGTACCTCTACTCAATATGTGGTGCTCTACCACACCTGCTACAGAAGCGTCTCTTTTTTCTTTGCCCTCAGTCCTCTTGACCGTTATGGCCTTGTAGTTGATATTGAGGGGGAGATCTTTGTTCTCCGCATCGATCATAATAATAGACACCCTGTTTAGATTAATTAAGATTCGTGGAACCGGGTTTTAGATTTTTTTTCTCGTGTAAACAATTTGGCAAGAATATGAGATAGTGGTACATTGTATTTTACACGGAAAACCCCGTAATAGAGGAAAAGAAACCATAGTGATGAGAGAACGATAGATGCACTATGACAAATCAGGTTACAAATGGATTTAGCAATATAAACGAATGCTAGATTGATGAACTATTTTCATGAATAAAAGACCATAAAGAATCAGGTAAAAATGTCCAAAAAATATAACACACAAGAGTCTAGATCATATAGCCAAAATGTGATCTCTTCACAAGATAAAAAAAATATCATTTCTTCATCTAGCTTTCTCGTGGACAAAGACTTCTTTGGGTGTTGAATCGTATTTCTCGTATCCGGTCCTAATGGTACCAAAATGTGGCATTGTGCTTTCTCTTTCGTATATGTACCATCTATGCGTATTATAGGTCGAAATTATCTCTCTATCCATCCTGACAATCCTACGAACAAAGGAAAATGGTATAAATTATACTTATAGGTTTGAGTCACTTGTTGATGCATCATGGAATAGGTTTCATCTTATGTTTGGATTGGGTAGTGTTAGAAAATAGTATAAACTATATTTGGGAGTCTATTAGACCAAATATTATTTCAATACCTATATTGATTTTTTTCATATTTATTTAACTTGATGTATTTGGCAATGAATTTATACTAGAAAAATATAGAATGGGGGTGTCACAATATTAGATCGTAACACTGAATAGAACAAGGAGAAAGATAGAAATGAGAGGGAAAATGGACTGAAGAATGAGGGGGTAGATGAGGTGCCGAGAGGTAGTGGTGAAGGGGGAGAAAGAAGAGCAGGAAGAGAGAATGGAGAGTAATCTCAGTAGAAAGATAAACAAGAAATTAATAATTTTTGATTGGATAATTAGATCGTAATACAACTCGGATTATATAACTGTATTTATCGGGATAGATCAATACAACAATACAACTTAATCAAACCCCAAGAACTCTACAAAGCCGAGATTTTGGGTAATGACATTATCCGGTCCTAAAAAAAGATCGTTGACCCCAACGACTATTCTATCTAAAAGATAACTAAACATAGGTTTAAATACAACTGAGCAGGTCTTGTTGTATGAACTATGAAGCATGGAACCAATCATCCTTTTGTTTTTATCTATGCTCTTCTTCAACACACCTAAACCAAACATCATTTCTTCCCCTGCTTTGAAAATACAACCATAGCCAAAATACCATTAACAAACAACAAGCAACGAAAAAATAAAATAGTGACCAAAGTTCTAAAATCTTAGGTCAAATACATAAAACAAAATAGTAACTAAATAATACTAGATCTGGGATCTTTGGACCATGAAAACAAAAATGAAGTTGTTTCACTCGTAGTCGAACGTCAAATTTAAACCCGTAGTAGATTTCGGTTTGGACCCTGGAGCTTCGTAGCGGAAAGAAGGTTCGAATCTTAAGTTTAGAAAAATCCAGGTTGTATTACGATCGAAGTCAGGTTTTTCTAAGACGGGTAAACCTAAATCGGGGTTTTTAAACCTAAGATTCGAAGCTTCTTTCTGCTGCGAAGCTCCCAGGTCCAAACTGAAATCTACTACGAGTTTAATTTTGACGTTTGACTATGAGTGAAAAAACTTCATTTTCGTTTTTATAATCCGAAGATCTCAGATCTAGTATTTTGTTACTGTTTTGTTTGGAGTATTTGACCTAAGACTTTAGAACTTTGGTCACTATTTTATTTTTGCGTTGCTTGTTGTTTGTTAATGGTATTTTGGCTATGGTTATATTTTCAAAGAAGTGGAAGAAATGATGTTTGGTTTCGGTGTGTTGAAGAAGAGCAAAGATAAAAACAAAAGGATGATTGGTTCCCTGCTTCATAGTTCATACAACAACACCTGCTCAGCTGTATTTGAACATATATTTTAGTTATCTTTTAGATATAATTATCGTTGGGGTCAATGATTGTTTTTTAGGACCGGATAAGGTCATGACCCAGAATCTCAGTTTTCTAGAGTTGTTGGACTTTGATTAAGTTGTATTTTTTTATGGGCCTAACTCAATAAATAGAGATATATAATCCGGGTTGTATTACGATCTAATTATCCAATCAAAATATCAATTTATCATTTATCTCTCTACCGAGATTACTCTCCCTTCTCTCTTCCTACTCTTCCCTCTCCCTCTCCCTCTTCACCACTGCCTCTAAACACCTCATCCCCCCTCATTCTTCAGTCTATTTTCCCTCCCATTTATACTTTTCTCCTTCTTCTATTCACCGTTACGATCTAATATCGTGGCAGGGGGTTAGTGTGGGCTAACAGTCCAAGGCTTGAGCAAGGACCATCATTGGGCCAGCCCATGAAGAAAGTCCAAGATGGAAAGATGATTATCGAGGTTAAATGGCAGCAGATCAGNGAACTGAATTACATGTCTTGTTACCAGAATTAAAATTACTTTTTATAGTTTAAATTCTTACTTAAATCAGGTATAATTAGCAACTGAGATTTATTTTGACAGAGAAAAAAGATTATTATTTAATATGTTTTGATAAAATTATATAAAAATACTAATATATTATTATATATAAAAAATAATAAATGTTATCATATTATAATTCTTACAATTAACTGTAAATTATTCATTTCTCAAGCGATAAGTTACATCGAGGATGAAAACGTGATTTTCATCTTAATAGAGTTAATTTATATTTTATTTTATTCTTAGCATTTTCATTAATCATGGACAATGTTTTCATACAGGTCCAGAATTACGTACCGGTCTGGATCGGTACGACTGGTATACCGGATGGTATACCGGTCGGTACCAATTTTTATTTTATTTTATCTTTTAAAAATATTAATATTTAATTAGTATTTTAGTATTAGACCCGAAAAAATCCGCAAATCGACCCGAATACCCGATACCGGGGGGTACGAAAAAAAATACCGGTTCCGAGCGAAATTTGATGTATCGGGTGGTATACCGGCGGTATACCGTCCGGTATGAAAACAGTGATCATGGATAATGTAAAAACCGGAAAATGGGATTCTTAACATGGAAGTGATAATATTTGAATATAATTAATAGGTTAGTAACCTAATATACGAAATTTATCGCTTGTTATTTGGCGATTTGCTTATTTTGCTGTTGAAAGAATTTTCATCTAAAAAAATATGTTTATTTCTTATTTATATGTTAAATTGTAAATTGCAAAATTATTTGATATAAAAAACACTAAAATCAAAAGTAGTCGGATGACTTCAATATAAATATCATAAGCATTAGAATATATTTAGGGTTTAGAATACATATTTCAAAATCATTTTTGAAATATAATATCATATACTTATATTTCCAGAAAAAAAGTTCAGCAATAACATCATACTAATAAAGTTACATCATATTTCATATAAACTCTAAACAATGTTATTGTTTGGATAAAAAAATAATGTAGAGGGAAAAAATTATACAAAGTAAAAATATAGAATATAAATTATAAATAGGATAAAAAAATATTTTATCAATGAATTTAAAATTTGATGGAATCTATTTGTTTAACCAATTCGGCCGCCAATTGGTCATAAAATTGGTTTGAATCTTCAAAAGTTGCAAAAACACAAAAAACTTAATTCAGCCCCTACAGTTACGTGTTCAACGCCTAAAAATTTATTAATATTTTTAAAAAGTATTTAAATACCATTCACGATTCAATCTTATTTTATATCTTATCTAACTAAAATGTTATATCCATTAAATTGTGCAGAGAGAAAATGGTAGTAAGACTGTCTCTAGC